>NLAL01000047.1:0-100892 GCA_002374735.1 Metschnikowia sp. 13-106.1
ATGGGCGCGGTATGGCCAACATACTGCTTTTGAACTTGGCCAGACATGTCAAATGTCCTCACCACACCATCATAAGAGCCCGATAGGATCTGCGGCTGCACGATTTGGTTTCGGAGCTCAGCGGCGGCAGGCGAATTGCTGTTGAGTGTATCTTTGCTGGAGACCCAGTCCTCGTTGTTGAAGGAGGCCAAAAACGAAGGGGGAAGAATGGCTCTTGTGTATTCAATCAGCAATAATGTACCAATCAAACATTAATAATGAACCAATAAAACATTAATATGTACCAATAAAACATTAATAATGCACCAATAAAACTCTTCAATTCAAAGGTCTTTTTTGAAATGAGCTGTCTTCATTATTACTACACTGGTGTTACATCCCCCATAGGTATTCCCACATATTGAGGTATGTTAAGCCCTCACTGTCTAATCCTAACAATGGCCATATTAAGACGCTAAGGCCCAAAGTCGCACAATCTTGGGACGGCATTCAATGCTATTGTTCTCGTACTAAATCACAAGCCCTTTTTCTCTACAAGTATTAAGTACCTCAGATTTCTCCGAGGCAGGAATCATTGGCAAATGAACATAGTAAACAGAGTACCCGACGAAACCGGAATGTAACACCTATTAATAATACACAGTATGTAATATCATTAGTATAACGAAATCACAGTATGTAATATCATTAGTATAACAAAGTCACACTGTGTAATATCATTAGTATAGCGAAATCACAGTAGGTAACATCACAGTAGGTAACATCACAGTATAACAAAGTCACAGTATGTAATATCACAGTATAAATTATATCCCTAGTAAGTGTTCAAACCAACTCGGTAAAATGTTTCAAACACACTAGCAACTAATACAAGCAATAATTCAAAAAATGTCGTACCTCTTCGCACAGTCCTTCAAACCAAATGGCTTAAAGTTTCACACCAATTTTCATTAGAATTCAATTTTCTGAAATCTTAAATTGCGTGGTTGGACTCATATGTACCACATTTGGGAGTCTGCAGTACCAACCAAGCGACAAACCGGATGGAACTGAACCTGTTTCTTTGTTATCCTGTTTACACCAGCTTATTAGGACATAAATGGTTTTCTTTCTACAAGTACATGGACATAACTCGGGCAATAACATCACATTTCAAGAGATTTGGGGTTTGAGTATGGACCAAATATTCAAACGAGTTCCTGAATTCCAACGGTTTAAGGACTTCCATTGCTGAACTAAGAAAAAAAATCAATAGGAGGTATTTCAGTTTAAACTAAATAACCTTTGATTATTAATTGAACCGGTGGATTCCAAAAAAGATAATAGATAATTGTCAACGAATACCTAGCGTGTACGGAGTCAAGGTACTTTGCGGGTATGCAGGCAACTGAAAAGTATAAGAAGCGCTGTGGACCTTACATAGGACTTTGGTCTTGTAAGGTACAACTTACATATCCCTGTATATTAATATATACTAAAACAAAAGTTGAAAACAGTACACTAGAATATTAAGAGTATTAAGAGTACACTAGAATATTAAGAGTATAATAGAGTATTAAGAGTATTAAGAGTATTAAGAGTATTAAGAGTATTAAGTGTTAGACCCACCATGGGTAAACACACTACCCATAGAGGTACTGCTAGAGCCTACGAATGCCAATGACTTGTCCAATGCGTCATACCCCGCGACTTGGATCCATAAGTTCACCTTACCTCGTGACATGGCGTTTAACCACCATGCTCCACTTCTCTGGTACTCACAGGCTAACTAAATAAGTACTAATTCCCACTTCTTGGGAATCCATCGACGAATAAACATACAAAAGAGAGTACTGGACGTAACCAGAATCTAACATTAAGAGTATAAGAGTATAAGAGTATTAAGAGTATAAGAGTATAAGAGTATAAGAGTATTAAGAGTATAAGAGTATTAAGAGTATAAGAGTATTAAGAGTATTAAGAGTATTAAGAGTATAACAGAGTATAACAGAGTATAACAGAGTACACTAGAATATTAAGAGTATTAAGAGTACACTAGAATATTAAGAGTATTAAGAGTACACCAGAATACAATAGAGTATAAGAGTATAAGAGTATTAAGAGTACACCAGAATACAATAGAGTATTAAGAGTACACCAGAAAATAATAGACCAGAGTGTATGCAATATATTTGATCTACCAATCCAGCCACCATATACTAACTGGTATTGCTAAGATCCTGGGTCATTAGAGTAGAGTCAGCTTACAATACTAACCCAGTTATGCTTTTTATTCCAGTGGTGGTGCTTAGAACTTGAGTGGACTGTAGACTAAGAGTATGTACTCTGTAGACTAAGACTATCTATTATATACACTGTAGACTATTGTTGAAAAAAAACATCAATCAAAAGAACGCCCTCTGATACCCACGGCTTGCGGGGTAGCAAAGCAATCAGTTTTTTACAGCAATCAATTGTAGCAACAATTGTAGCAACAATTGTAGCAACAATTGTAGCAACAATTGATTGAGTGATGAAGGAAGAATCTCCAAATATATAAAGGGCACTTCGCCCCCATTTATTGTTAGAATCAATAATTGAAAATCATCTGCCCGAAAGTATACCTAGATGTCTCCAAGATCCAGACCCACCAAAAGATCTCGTATTGATAATACTTCACTGAGCACTGACAACTCTCCATCTCCTATTCCTGAAGCAAACACTTCCCCTAGAGTGTTTACATATTTTGATGAGACTATGAGGTCAATGTCTTAGTATGAGTCACCCACTGGATACCACTCCCTGGTTAATCACAGGTCCTCTTCTCTACAACTATGTACACTATATACAGTGTAGACTAAGACTATGTATTATATAGACTGTACACTATATACAGTGTAGAATAAGACTGTACACTATATACACTGTAGACTAAGACTGTACACTATATACACTGTAGACTAAGACGATGTACACTATATACACTGTACACTGTAGACTAAGACTATGTACACTGTACACTGTATACACTGTACACTGTATACACTGTAGATGTCAGATCCGCTATGGGTAGTAACCTACCTATGGAGGGATTAGAAAGTCTCTCTGCCCCAACCTAATTAGGGCTACTACGAACTCCATATCAGCATTCGACCAACAATGATGGCCCTTTTTCGAAGATGCCAAGAACAATCATCACCATTGTTCTTGGTGAAGAGTTTTCACTGCCACGTTTCTCTTCCAAAGCTATATAAATCGTACTGGTCCTCTTGAGGAACCATCAACGGATAAATAGTTAACTTAGTACAATACGTTCAACAAGAATCTAACAGTAGATTATATAGACTGTAGACTAAGACTATGTATTATATAGACTGTAGACTATACACAGTGTAGACTAAGACTATGTACACTGTAGACTAAGACTATATACACTATATACACTATATAAACTCGTCCTTGGAGTCCTAATTCTGGCAATATGCAAATCATGTCGCCCATCGAAGGCCTCAAGCTTACTCAGCTTATTTTAAAACCAGTATTTATTCTTTTTCCACATGTTTTCAGCTCATCACAAGTGGATAATCTGTGGTGTTGCGCTATACATATCTGTATCATTTTGAGAAGACTGTTAGACCCACCACGGGTAGTGTACTACCTATGTGGACGTCGAAACCATGCACTGGTCGATCAGAAGTTGAGTAGGCTTCGGAAGCATTTTTAGAAGTATTCAGAGTGGCTCGGCAAAAAGGTTCAAACCACATTACGAAACTTAAACAACCAAGAATTCAATAGGTTACTGTTTTTCATATTTAATAGACACTTCACATAAACAGTGGATTCCGTATTTTCATACTTAGCAATGTTTAAGTGATAACTACGTAACGATCGGACTCTTTTATTTTTGCTAGTGTGGTTGATTCGGTTCAACTTTTGTTCTAGTATAAATTAATATACAGCGATGTGTAAGTTGTACCTTATAAGACCAAGATCCCATGTGAGGGGGCCACCGCACCTCTTATACTTTTTGCTTGTCTAAGGCCTGCACAGGCTTATTGGTCGAGGTGTGTACAACCTTATTGTTGGAGGTGTGTATAACCTTATTGTTCAAAGGCTTACAGCCCTATTGTTCAGAGTCTGTAGAGCCCTATTGTCTTTTAGTGGCGTGATTAAAAAATATCCACGAAGTACTTTTCCTCGGAAAGTGCTGGGTACTCGTTGCCAAATTGTTTTGCCCCACTGGTTTGAATCTCTTTGAAAGATACTGTAGATGTAGACTGTAGATGTAGACTGTAGATGTAGACTGTCGATGTAGATCTAGACTGCAGACTGTAGATGTAGACTGTAGATGTAGACTGTAGATGTAGATCTAGACTGCAGACTGTAGATGTAGACTGTGGACTGTAGATGTAGACTGTCGACAGTAGATGTAGATGTAGACAGTAGATGTAGATCTAGACTGCAGACTGCAGACTGATTATCACAATCTCGAAAGTTTCCTCTCAAGATATTAAATTCCTAATCTGCAACCTCCCTAGATTTGAACAGTCTAAATTGTGACCGTGTCTAACATGTGGGAGTTAATCAAGATACATTGTAAACTGTCAACGAGTGCCAGGCATGGACGGAGTTAAGGTACTTCGTTGATATGTTGTAGTAGACCAGCGAGGCTTGTACATGCCCGAGATGAATGGGACATGTACTCCATAACAAGACATAAGGGCTGTGGACCTTGACACGGGAAACGTGTAAGACGAGCTAGGCACCGTCTCAGGAATTTGGTCTGGAGAAAGAAAGAAGGTTTAGGCTGGAGCGCTGGTTATGAGCGCGGTTCAAGTGTGTTTTTTGTACTCTATAATTGATCACATGGCTCGGAATATAACCTCACTTCTCTCTTTCACATGCAAACCACTTATAATACCAAAGGAGAAGCTATATACCCTTCAACAAAAGAGAAGGGGGGATGATTCACAGAGGATTGCTAAGGGCCCATTCATTCACATTTAAATTCACATTCACATTCACATACTTCTAAGAAGTTCTATGAAAAGATGAACACATACAACCTTAGGGAGACCGTACCCTATGAGGAATGGATCCTCGATAAGGCTCCACCCCCGCTGAATCGGAGCTACTCTCTGTTAGAACTCGTGCAGGACTTTGGCATTTATAAAACAATGGCATTTATAAAACAAAGTTATATCAGTTGGATATTCGAACACTATAATATGCGTTAGAGGGATTGCTGAGGATTCATCTTATCAGGCGAACCTGCTGGTTTTATATACTTCCTGCCTGCGTCGGGTAACCCTTGAGGGATTTCTTGAAACAGCCTGCCACAGGATTTGAAACTTCGCAATGTTTCACATTGACTGGGAAAAGTCCTTATCAGGAATTCTCCCTGGCGCGGCCATATCACATGCGTCCAAGTGCATGGAGCCTAGCGCGCAGTATTAAGTCTCCTTAAATACTGACCTTCACACCATCTCATACTTAACAGGGGTTTCACCATCTCATACTTAACGGGGTCTCACCATCTCATACTTAACAGAGGCTTCACCATCTCATACTTAACAGAGGCTTCACCATCTCATACTTAACAGGGGTTTCACCATCTCGTACTTAACGGGGTCTCACCATCTCATACTTGACAGAGGCTTCACCATCTCATACTTGACAGGGGTCTCACCATCTCATACTCATGAGTGGATGGTTTGAGACTGACCCTAAGCTAAGCCTCGTTAGTGGAATCCACCGACACTAAATACTCAATTCTAGTGCTCGTAGGATTTTCCCAAACACTCTTGGTGAGGTATCAAAACAAAGGGCTATCACAGGCGGATCAGCAGCGTCACGCACAGAGTCAGCTGGAACAGGCAGAGGTATCGATGGATCGGAAATACTCCCTCTGGAGTCTGCACGGGTGGAAGACGAAGGCGAGATGCGTGTTGGAATAGTGGTAGTGGAACGTGGTAGTGGAACGTGGTAGTGGAACGTGGTAGTGGAACGTGGTAGTGGAACGTGGTAGTGGAACGTGGGAACGAAGGAAGAGGAGTAGCACCCTCCGACATACAGACTTCTATTGTAATATAGTGTTTGTGGCTCGTCTGTTCATGTTATCGGGTCTAGTGGGTTCTGTAGACTATTTACTGGTTTTGCGGGCCCGAAATTTCATCTTCACCTCCAATTATATATAGAACTTTCTATCCTAAGTGTATATTTCTTTAGGTCAGGGGCTAAGCTTGACACGACGGTTATGAGCCCTGGCCCCTCTTTTACGCCGGCTTACTCCTGGAAGTTCTAGTGCAATCATACAAACTAGACGAAATATGACGTTAGCAGTGACCAAATATTACAGAACCCAAATCCAAAATTATACATCTGTTGCCCTTGAAGAGTTCACTCATATGTAACTGTATATGAGGATGGTTATGAGCACGCGGCACCTACCCCCTCCCGAGTGGTGCACCCACTTTGGCTACAGTATAGCCCATCTCCAGTTGTCATCGAGACTTCGTTCATGTCTAAGGCCTCTCTACAGTCAGTCCATGGCCATCGATATTGTTTTGAGCACTCAGTTACTTTATATGGTTACGAGCCCTGGCGCGCAGGACAAAAATCACTATACATCAAAACTTGCGGGGATCTTGACCACCCAAATCAGCAGGACTTCCTCCCGCTATCTTCCGTGCATCCTGAACAGGCCGGCCCGTATCCATTTCCTCAAACAGATTCTCCATATTGTTCAATGGAATAGACGGTTCCTGCACACGCGCGCCCATGCTCACTTCGCTCTGTTCAGGCCTAAAAGGATCCAAGTTTCGGTCGTACCCCGGAGGAGCAGGCAGCAGAGATGGAAAGTATGGCTGAGGTGGCAGGTAAGGTGAAGGATGGTAAGGTGAATGATGGTAAGGTGCAGGATGGTAAGGCAAATTTGGGTTGGGCTGGTATGGCAGGAAAGGTTGTTGGTTTTCCCGTGGAACAGGCTTTTTGGTGAAGCAAAAGAACGCTTCTCGAGCAGGGAAGCCCAAAAACACATAGCGAAACAACGTACAAAGTAGCCAAGTCCAGAAGAGACAGCCACATGTGAAAACAAAGATGGTCAAGACTTTGCAGGTGGTGTTGGATTTGCAAGTTTGCCAGTTATGCCAGTGGTGCTTTTCTGAAGAGTTTTCCAGCATAGCACGGGCCACGAGGGGCGAAATGTCCTGAAACATAGGTAGTGCGGTGCCCAGAAATAGATGAAATGGTAGTTGTAAGTGTTAGAAGGAAGGCGTGTTTTTTTTGGGGTTTTTTTTTGGTAAGGAAAGGTGTTCAAGCTGATGAGTTGCTGAGGTGCATTGGATCTGCAGGTATTTTGGCGAGGTGCGCATGCGTGCGTGGAGAGTCATTTCATGACACGGCTGTGCTCTAAATCCGTAGAAAAAGGAGAAGAGGGGTTATAGGTTTGTTTATTTGGTTAGGGACTTATTATGTGATTCTAGGTTATGACTTATTATGTGATTCTAGGTTATGACTTAGGTAGCCAATTCTAGGTTATGAGCCTATTACACTTTGGTACGAGTCGTTGTTAGTTTTCTGTATGTAATTAAGGTGAGTAATAGCTATAGAGTGGGGTATAAAGGGTGTACGAAGGGAGTCCAAGATGGGGTAAAGAGGTGAAAGCTTAATTAAAATATGATGAAGGTGGTAGACTCGGGGCTTGGTAAGGTTGGGTGAAATGTTGGAAATAAGGTTAATTGTTGGGTCGCGCACGACCCGGGAAATGTTATGCCCGAATCAAATGCAAGTGACCCCGTCTTTTTGAAAGCAGGATACTGTTCTTTTTGGGGATACTCCCTGCCTGTTCCTGTATGTAGCACTAAGTGTAGAGTAGCGTTTGGGGCACAGTAGGAGTGGATTGACGGTTTCAGAAATGCCGTACTCCTTGCGTATCCATCAATGGAAAAAATAAACTATCCATGGATATTTTTTTCGCGATAAGGCCATTTTCGGAACCCACTATTTTATACGTGTTCCAAAAAATATCTGTATACCATACCTACATACCACAACAGGTATGTTTGCAAATCCAGATATTTACATATCCGATTTAATGGTATTGGGCCATTGGTAGAGCTTTTGGTAGAGCTTTTAGTAGAGCTATTGGAAAAGCTATTACTAGACCCATTGGAAAAGCTATTGGGAAGCCAGATCAAGGTTGGTATGAGTCCATCACTGTCCAAGCACTCTATAGCAAACCGTGACCCCCCCTTAATGGAGTCGACCATGAACTTCTCGTAGTGGAAAGTTCAAGCAGTACTAATTTGAGGAGAAGTGGAAGAACTAGAGCTTCAAGTCATTGGACCAGCTCTGGTTGGCTAGATGCAGATACAGCCATTTCAGGAGCACAACAGCCATGGTGTCTTCAAGAACAAGTAGCAAATGGGGGGTCTTCACAGCGTGCCTGGCCTTCTGTAGGTCTTTCTTTCAACTTATGGTTTGGTATGTATCTTGATACACAGGCATGTGTAAGTTGTACCTTACAAGGCCAAAGTCTTGGATGACTTCCGAATATAACTGCACATGAGAGAACTGCCCCGACAATCATTAATAGTGCCGTTGTTGTACTCCAAAATTTCGCTATCTCCATCAATTTTCGGGCATTCCTGAACGTCGTGTTCCTGGCTAAAACACTTCTCACATGCTCCGGCCTATTGGGTCTCCTTTAAGACTCCATCGGCCCAATTAATCAATAACATGAGGTGATCAGGATAGTTTCTCGAATGGGAAGTATTTTTGTTAACTGATTGAAGGGGAAGTATTTTTGTTAGCTGATTGAAGGGGAAGTATTTTGTTAGTTGATTGAATGAGAAGTATTTTTGTTAGCTGATTCAATGACTTCAACGCCCGGGGTAATACCGTTGGTGTCAGAAATAGGGCGAATGCCTGCAAAATCGCGGGCTCCCCTAAGGCTTAGTGTTCTGGGTGAGCTCTAAGATCCGGTGATATACCACGTCCGGCACAGATCATGCGCATGGCTTCCTCAGATGTTTTTGAGATGCAATTGTGGGTAAGAAGGTAAGACTTTCTTTGCGAATTCGGTGATGAGGTCGGGAGTCGTCACGTTCTGTACATCAACGTATGCCTTTTTCAACCAACGACGGATTCGCACATTCGCGTGGTCGTGGAAGAAAGAGGGTACAGATCCCGAGGCGGAGTCCAGTACTCGATTGTATGAATTCAGAAACGTTTTGCGTTGTTTAACGATTATTTTCAAAGCGTCCAATCAAATCCTTTGCCATACCAAATCCCGAGGTGGAGTCTAGTACTCGATTGAATGAATTCAGAAACGTTTTGGGTTGTTTAACGATTATTTTCAAAGCGTCCAATCAAATCCTTTGCCATACCAAATCCCGAGGCGGAGTCCAGTACTCGATTGTATGAATTCAGAAACGTTTTGCGTTGTTTAACGATTATTTTCAAAGCGTCCAATCAAATCCTTTGCCATACCAAATCCCGAGGCGGAGTCCAGTACTCGATTGTATGAATTCAGAAACGTTTTGCGTTGTTTAACGATTATTTTCAAAGCGTCCAATCAAATCCTTTGCCATACCAAGCATTACGTCAGCAATAGGGCACCATCCGTTGTCCGATTGAAAACGAGGTCATCAAGCGGCAATGTCAAGGCCTCCACTATGGCGCATAGGGCATGGCGGAGACTTTCGTTGAAAGATCAAAATGTTCCTCGAGAAATGGGACGCTTTGCGTGATGTTGACGGCAATTTCGTGGTTATTTGTGAAAAATTCAATTTCCAAGAAATTCCAAGGACAAAGTGTCCAGAAAATCACCAGAACTAACAACTTCAAAACCATCAGAGCCTCCCATGTCATGGAAATCAGGAGACCCTCTCGTATCCAGGATGTTATCAGAAAGTCACCAAGAGTATCATCACTGAGCAACGAGATCATCCCAAGGACACATGGCGCTTAAAGGCTAATGGTTCTAAGAATTCCTAAGGGATGTTTGAATTGTTTAGGAATCAGTCTCGAAAAAATTCGAACCCCGGAAATCACCAGCTTCTTACCCAGAAATCTTGTATCTCCCCTACTGCACCTTGCCCGCGAGATAGAGTCCAATACGTCTTTAGTGGATTTGGAGTACAGTGTTTTTCGAAACCATTCAAAGCAGCGCGGGAAAATGGTTCGCACCAAACGAGCGAAATTAAACAAACCAATGATTCAGAAAGTTTCATACTCCTCTACACAGTCGTTGAAACCAAATAGCATCAAGTTTCACACCAACTTTCGTTAGAATTCAATATTTTGAAATCTTAAATCGGGTGGTTGGACTCATATGCACTACATTTAGGAGTCTTACAGTACCAACCAAGGGTCAAAACGGATGGAACTGAGCCGGTTTCCTTGATATGCTGTATCCAACAACTGTCAGGGGTTACGAAACTATGAATCATTGATTTTGGATTTTGCTAGTGTGGTTTGAATTAGGGTGAAACTAGTGTGAAACTAGTGGGAAATTAGGGTGAAATTAGTGGGAAATTAGGGTGAAACTAGTGGGAAATTAGGGTGAAACTAGTGTGAAACTAGTGTGAAACTAGCGTGAAATTAGGGTGAAACTGGTGTGAAATTAGCGTGAAACTAGTGTGAAACTAGTGGGAAATTAGGGTGAAACTAGTGGGAAATTAGGGTGAAACTAGTGTGAAACTAGTGTGAAACTAGCGTGAAATTAGCGTGAAATTAGCGTGAAATTAGCGTGAAATTAGCGTGAACCTAGTGGTAAATTACGGTGAAACTAGTGGGAAATTAGCGTGGAATTAGCGTGAAATTAGCGTGAAATTAGTGGGAAATTAGCGTGAAATCATTGTGTGACATCACTGTGTGAAATAAATGAGCACAGTCTTTTTCATATTATTCAAACCAGCGCATCAAAATGTTCAAACCACTTCAGGAAACTAAACAAACCAAGAATTCAAAAAGGTACTGCTTTTAATATTTAAAAGAGACTCCACATAAACCTTATATTTCCAAATTTTGATGCTTAGCAATTTTTAAGTCATAAGTACGAAACGGTTTGGATTATTGGTTGTTTAATTTTGCTATTGCGTTTTGAAACGTTTTGAAAAGTGCTGTACATTTGTTGAAATGCTTAGTATAGGCCTCATGGTCTTGCAAGCGGAAGTCTGGATTGATCTTGGGGTGTTTAAGCCAACTCTGATTTCTGATTTTGATTTTGATTTTGATTTCTGATTTTGATTTTGATTTTGATTTTGATTTTGATTTTGATTTTGATTTTGATTTTGATTTTGATTTTGATTTTGATTTTGATTTTGATTTCTGATTTTGATTTTGAGTTTGATTTTGATTTTGATTTTGATTTTGATTTTGATTTTGATTTTGATTTTGATTTTGATTTTGATTTTGATTTTGATTTTGATTTCTGATTTCTGATTTCTGATTTTGATTTCTGATTTCTGATTTCTGATTTCTGATTTCTGATTTCTGATTTCTGATTTCTGATTTCTGATTTCTGATTTCTGATTTCTGATTTCTCTATTTGGTGCAAAAAATGGGAGTCTTACTGCGCTTTACAAGACAGTGAGCCGTGCGCACGAACTATTGCAACTCATTTATACTCAAGTGACACTGCGCTTCGTGACACTTATTTGCGAGTCTCGTGGAGTCAGAAGACAATGCGACTGACTGACTGACTGACTGACTGACTGACTGACTGACTGACTGACTGACTGACTGACTGACTATGAATGCCCAAAAGACTGAGTATCTTTATTGTTAACAAAAAAAAAGAAAAAAAAAAAGAAAAAAGAGAAAAAAACGACTGGAAAATGGCGGTGATCAAATACTTATCACTACTAACTGATATAGCAGAGAAAAGTGAGATCTTGAGCAAAGGCAAAGGCTTACTTGTGCTTAGTGAGCGACTGAAAGTATCCGGTAATGAACGCCATTCGAGCCTCTGGATTTTCAGGATGAAAAGAACCCTTAGAATTGGATTGTGGCTTCGTATATTGAACCTTGGCCAGATGGACGCGATTGTGAAAGATACAAGTGAGCTTCTGTTTTCTATGATTTCTCTGTTTCTATTTCTCTATTTCTGTGTCTTTCCAATGTCCATAAGATACACTCACGATTATGGCCCCAAAGGCTGAAAGAGGAATATCCATACAGGACAAATACGAAATCAATGTATTCCAAGACACAAAAGCCTAAACCGTTTGCGTCTTGTGGATCCATTCTGGCATTTTTTTTTTCAAAAACTTGCAATATACACTTCTACTTTCCGTTCCTCATGCTCTTCCCGGTCTCATTTCGCCAGTCAATTGGCCGAACCCGATATCTCCTGTACCACTTCCACGGCACTGTCGACGACATCGCTGGAGATATCGAACTTGGAGCCGAGGGTTTTGATCAAAGAAACGACTATGCTCCAGATTCCCGACACACCATTGGTGGAGGACGATGTGGAGCTGGAGGCTTTGGAGGAAGAGGCGGAATCGGTTGAACTTTCGGTGGAACTATCAGTGGAACTATCGGCGGAGTCGGACCCACTTCCTAAAAGGGAAAGAATGGACTCTAAACCCGAATCCGTGCTTGTGGCAGTTGGTGTTCCTGCAGTGGGAGAAGCTGGCGACCCCACCAGTACATCTCCCACTGCATTGGCTGCACCTCCTGCTCCACTGGCCGCACCTTCTGCTCCACTGGCTGCACCTCCTGCGTCTGGTGCTGAGTCTGCTGCACTAGATGCTTCTGAAACACCTGCTATTGCAGTAGAAGCTTCTGGAACGGCTCCGGCAGCCCCTGGAACCCCAGTAGCCACTGCACCGTCTGCTGCTGGTGCTGCACCATTGGCTGCAACTGCTGTAGTGGGGTCTGCAGCACCTCCGAGTCCTGCAAGGAGACCTGCGATTCCGTTGGATGCATCAGTGGTTGCAGCTATGGGAGCAGATGTGGCCACTTGAAAAGCAGCCAAAATGGTGGCCATCCGAACCAGAGAAAGTAACATGGCGTATATGCAGGTGCGGGTATATCTCGTTAAGTTTTTCCAAGGAATAACTTGTTCTCCAAGGGTCTTGTTTGGATTTTGAAAAATGCACTCGTGAAGTAGAGGAGAATTCTTAGTGATTCCCCCTTTTTATATTGGGAATTACCGTCTTTTATGGGTCTGTGGGCATGGACTAAACCATTGCACAGCCCCGCATGCACCTGATGCGCGTTGCGGACTTCGTCACCGCTGATTTACCGGATCGGGCAATTTCGACTCCTGTCATCCTGCACCTCGTGCGTGTGTCAGGTACCACCATAAGCAGTTGCCACACTCACTACCCCTAACCACATCCAGAGCCACGTATCCGTAGACTTGGAAAAAATAGCTGGCATAGAAGCTGGAAGGGGTATTGGGGGAGTTTGGGAATTGGGTACTGCACGACTCCGATTTTCGTACACTTTTCACCATAATGTAGCACACCCCAAACATATCTCTTCAGCAACGCGTTGGCTAGATCTCGACATTTGACCCCACCTGGTCCCACGGACTGGGATTTGAAGTAGGCATCGTGCAGAATATTACCCAAAGAGGAAATATTGTGTGGGTTGCGGTGGTATATGCAGGAACATGGTAGTTAATCACATTACTCCTTTCGAAGTACCCCTAAGCCCTGCATAATCCAAAAGGTTCAATCGGAGTAGATAAAAGACGCATAGGATATTTCGTTTCCAACCTACCACTTCTTTACCAGATCATCCTCTAGTATACCAGACTAAACTGTACTTGTTGAGAGTTACCATAAAGTCTGACATAGACTCACTTATCTGGTTTTTCCGATGAGTTTGTTTCTCCGATGAGTTTTCTTGTGATGAGTTTTCTTCTGATGAGTGTTAAGAGTTCTGGTCCAGTAGTGCACATTCTTCTCTGTTGTCTTCTTGACTTGTGTGACTTATGTAGACCTGAATATCTGTCTTGTGGTCTATATGGGTGCTTTTCAAATGAACGAGATCCCCTCTCTATAGACCACGTTACCTTGAATTTCGTTCTCATCTTGAATTTAGTTTTCACCTTGAATTTAGTTCTCACCTCGTCCTCTCACCTCGAATTTAGTTTTCACCTTGAATTTAGTTTTCACCTCGAATTTAGTTTTCACCTTGAATTTAGTTCTCACCTTGAATTCCGTTCTCTGACCTTGAACTTAGTTTTCACCTTGAATTTCGTTTCTTGTGCCGGAGTTGTAATCCCTTTTCTGAACACCTGATGACTCCTGATGCCAAGATCCTGTTTCTATTATCCGTCTGCCCATATTCATTCCTCGATACCTGATGAGACTTGTCCCTTTATCCAATTCGGCTGTAACGGAGGTAAGACATTGCTGCATACACTGGTCTGGACAACTCACATGTTCAACAGTAGTCACACTGCTATGCTAGACTAGACTATAGTAGAATACACTAGCTTATCGTAGACTGCAGTGTACTAGACCATGTTTAGCAGTTAGGAGTCATCAGGTGTACATATCATGGTCCGCTGATATTCTCTTGTCCATGGCCACTGTAGACTGTGGAGTATTTCTAAATGGATGCGTCCATGCCACGAATTATGGTGGATGAGTCATTGGCATTTGTAGGAGAGGTACCTCTATGAGTAGTGTTTCTACCCATGGTAGGTCAAACAGCCACCCGTTACCACGTATAGTCAGCCATAGTTAGATCGTAGACAAGTCATCAAGTCCTAGGATCACCATAATTATCCAGGCCATAATTATCCAGGCCATATTAAGTCCATAGCAGATTTTAGTCACTTTATAGTCAGTCCATAGCAGATGTTAGTCACTTTATAGTAAGTCCATAGCAGATCTTAGTCACTTTATAGTAAGTCCATAGCAGATCTTAGTCACTTTATAGTCAGTCCATAGCAGATGTTAGTCACTTTATAGTCAGTTCATGATCGCCCGTATCCAGATTCACGTGAAAACTGTCATATCCACATCTATAGCCAGTTGTAGTAACTTTATCTTTCTCCATAGACAGACAGTGAACTATATTCATATCCACAGTCACGTGGTAGTCAATCTCTTGCTCCAAAATCCATAGGCAGTCCATAGTCAGCCATATTCTCATCATAGTCAGTTCAGAGTCACCCATTATCAGTTCAAATCCATAACCTAGATAATTAAGTGCAGATTCACTCACAATTGTAGCCAAATCAGTCCAGAGTCACTCATAATTTCAGTCAACCCATAGTAACTCCATAATTCATCCATATCCATAGTCACCCATAAACTTCTCCTTGTTCAATCCATCAACAGTCCATAATTAGTCGAAAATCAGCCATTCCATAACCACTAGAAAATCAGCCATTGTATAAGCAGTAGAAAATCAGCCATTCCGTAATCAGTCTATAGTCACACAAGTTCATATCCAAATCAGGACCAAGATCCATATCAATAGCAATACTAGGATCCACATCCATGGTCAATCTGCAGTAACTCAGTTAGCTCATAAGAAAGCCATATTTTGTCGTAGATCACTCAGTCAGTCCTAGAAGTCAGTTAAAATTCAACTCCCAGACATTTCCTAGGTATCTATTTCACCTCACAATCGAGACTCAGTCTCTAATCCGAGTCAACCGATAATCAAGCACACCAAACTCCAGCTAGCCTATTCATAACCTTCATCAGTCCAGACCATTCCATCATCTTTGTCAGTACAGACCAATTCAACCTGGTCACTTTGAGTCACCTATAGTTTGGACACAGGGCCAGCCTCGACATCGCAACCGAAGCAGATCCTTAAGCACTACTAAACGAGTACCAAGCGGTCCCGAGGAACCCTCATAATGCTGCTCACTCCATCCAACAAGACACGAGGCATTCCCCTCAGCTTCTTCAGACAGCTGCCGGAAGCGTATAAAGACGTCTTCGCAGATTGGTGTTTCATAGGGCACAAAACGAGTCCGATTCCAAACTTCCCATTGCCGATTTCTTGGTTTGAATACTTCATTATTCACATCCAACCCAGTCCATAATCAGTCAATTTCCAGTCCATATTTCACCAGAATCCCCCATAACTCTTCTTCGCTGATTTTCGTTTTTTCATGACTTGTTAGTGGACTTTAGGAGATCCTGCATGCTGCTCTGGAACCCCCAGTACGCCCGTTCGAAGCCCTGGGCAAACATTAACCCTCGTCTCTCCACACGTACCTTCACCGTACGGCCTAGTAAAGAATGGAGCTGGTGCGAATAATCGGTGAGATGGTGTATCAAGATTTCGATTTCGTCAACACCAAAAAAACGACACGCTTCGTCGGCGGAGTGGAGCTCGATTGGGTTATCTCCGAGACGCACTGTGAACGGAGATATGCGGATGGTTTTTCCGAACGGCTTGACAAAGAGGTTTTCGGGACTTGGATAGATTTCGGTTAGTGTGGCACTGAACTCAAACATGGTGTTCTTTTGGATCTCTTCTATTTGGAGCTGCTGGATTTGCGCCGCTGCTAATGTGTGTACCCGATGAACACTGAACTGGCGATTATATACAGGTTCAAGGGTTTCCCTTTTTTTCAATGCTTTTGCGGGCATTTGAGTCGCCACCACCTGACGCTGACCACTTTGTCTGGAATGTCCCAGGGAGTCTGGTATGGAGGATTCCGATGTAAATGTTTCTGATGTACGGGTGTCTGGTGTACGGGTTTCAAGCACTTCGATTTCCGTTGGGGCATCCATTACCTGCGAATCCTGCTGCTGGTAAAAGACTTCGCTTGCAGTAAGCCTTTGTTTGACTAAAGACTGCGTTCGGAGCCCTTGAGTCGGAGGAACGGATTGTGTCACGTGCTTTTGCGTTATCGGCAGGTCAGTAGTTTGAAGGTCTAATTTCTGCCGCACATTCCGGTCGATTTTGTCCCTATCAATAAACCGTTCAATTGGAAAATATGGAGACATTTCGTCATAAAGTCTCACATTCATATACCCCGCCAAACGGGCCATAAACGCATGGAAAGAAGCGTCCTGCATACGGGCGGCGATCTGGTTGTTTGCATCGGCCCGTCGGGTGCACGTGACCATCTGGCTCAAGAATCCCTCCACCCGGCCCTGGTACTGCTGGACCCGGAAATTAACTATGGCTATGATGCCTAGCTCCAGGATATCACATTTTTGGTCATCGCACTTATCGTAGCTGCTCAACCGGAACTGCAGGTCCATTCTATCCCATACTGAAGCCACCCGGGACGCCAGAACCGATATAGAAAACACCTGTGACTTTAGGAGGGGTTTGCCACCCACGGAAAATTGTGAGGGAAGCCGACTTAGCGTTTTTCCGTAGAAAACCAGGCTCAAATTGGGCGTAAAATCCGTAACAAGCATAATACCAAGCTTAAGCTTTCGTAGAGCCAAGACATAGACTGGAAGGGACACATATACCCGATCTGAATGATTTTCAGAGACTTGGGGGAGATTAGAGATGGAGGACATTGTATGCAGGATTTGCCAAATAAAAAGACCTAAGTTTTTTATGATAGACTTTTCTTCAAGCCCTTGTCTTTGTGACTATTTGTTTTGAGCTATTGATAGCCAAAATTGTGGTATATGGGAATGGGTAGTAATGTGCAGATCAGGGGTACCCAATTCTTGTTTGTCGGATGGGAATGGAATAAACAAAAAAGGCCTGTATATAGGATAGCTAAAAAGGCTTATCTGCAGGACTCCAAGATGTCACTAGGAAAATTCAGGAAAAAATTGCAAAGTAAAGACAAAAGTGTCTGTTTTCTTAGGTGCTTTATGTGTGGAATTGATGGTGCGAATCTCAATAGAGAACGCGTCTGATGTAAGTTTAAACCCGTACACCACATCATAGAAGACCCGTACACCTGGTGCGGTTCAAGTGAGTTTCATTTGCGTTTCATGTGCGGGTCTACAATGTAAGAAACACCAAAACAGAACGTGTGACTGATATGAAACTTAAAAGTATGTATGAAGGGAGTTTCAGGAGTGTATATAACAGCAATTATGCTCCGGGATGCCCGGGCCGTCACGTGACCCTATTTATGAAAGAGCTATGATTTTTTTCCCTGTCATCTTATCTCTGTCCTGTCTATGTTCATGTCTATGTCTAATTGACTATTGTCTATACCTAATTGTCCGCTTGTCCAACTATCAATTGTCTAATTAACCATTTGCCTACAATTGTTTCCTTGTCTAACTATCCATTTGTCCAAATGTCTAATTATCCATCTGTCTACGCCTATTTGTCCGATTGTCTAATGGCAAATGTGCCACTATTTACTACTTGTCTAGTTGTCTATGCCTATTAGTACCACTGTCTAATTGTCTAAGGGTACATTCCGACTGTCTAATTGTCGCTGTCCATGCCTATTTATCCAACTGTCCGATTGTCTAACGGTACTTGTGCGACTGTCCAACTGTCCAACTGCCAACTGCCAACTGCCAACTGTCCAACTGTCCAACTGTCCAACTGTCCAACTGTCCAACTGCCAACTGTCCAACTGTCCAACTGTCCAACTGTCCAACTGTCCAACTGTCCAATGTTTAATCATTGTCCGTTTTCTTTAATTAACCACTTGCCCAATTGTCTATGTCTAAAATATGAATGCTGTTTCTGTCCAACTGTCCAACCCTCTATGGTTGCATTTGTCTACTTGCCTATCCAATTGTCCTATTATCCATTTAGATAATCGTCTAGTCATCCGTTTCTAATTGTCCAATTGTCTTTGTCTAATCCAGCACTTGTCTATGTCCATCCTGAGTCTCTACTATGTATCAGAGTCTCTTCTATGTCTCAGAGTTGGTATCTGATCAGCTGCCATAAACCATGAATTGACTTCCCTAATGATTCAGTCCCCCACCACGACCATCAGAAGACCGGCATACAATTATCACTATGTTTTTCCACCTACTTCCATGAGCCACATCTATGAGCCACGTCCATGTCTACCCCTACTACCCATGGTATTCACCCTTCAATATGCGCTGAATATACTGGGAAAACTACCGAGATGAACAACTTTGAACTTGAAACACAAATCATATCACTTAACATTCAATTACCATTCAATTGCTGTTTTCTTCGGTTTGTCTCCGGTTTTTAAGCCGTTGAGCCTTTGATTTGGTCCCATTTCTATTACTTTGGGCGCAACAATTTTATGAATCATTGAATACTATTTTGGGAATTCCCTTACCATGCTATGGATATTTTCATCCAGAATATTCATTCCCCTTTAAAGTGTTCATTGCACTTAAAGTGTTCATTGCAATTAAAGTGTTCATTCCAATTAAAGTGCTCATAACCATATTCAAGTGCTCATAACCATATTCAAGTGCTCATAACCATGGAGTTCATTTGCCCTCTATTAATCTGGACTGAGCTCTATTTGACATTGATTTATGAGTTCTAAAACTTTTAAGCCTACTCTTGTGTGATTCTGTTCTCTATGAATACTCATGTCTTATTCGTGGCTCTCTATGCGTTGGGATAGATATTCTGCGTGAATGATTGACTGACTATGACCCAAGTGATTTTGATACTCAATAACTTGACACTTTTGACACGTATCAAAATCACTGACTGACTGAAAATAACCCATTCAATTATATTTTGATACCCGACGTTTATTCATTCCCTGACTTTGACTATACCGACAATGACTGACTCTGCAGACTTACTTAATGTGATCCTATTGTACTGAAAATGACTGACTATGCCGACTGTGACCGACCATTACTATGATTAATTATGACCATGACTATGGAAATGATTGATTATGACTTGGACTATTTATGACCATGACTACGGAAATGATTGATTATGACCGACTATTTCTATGACTATGGAACGAGATTATGACAATGACCGACTATTTCTATGACTATGACTATGACTGGTAACACTGGATGAATTTAAAAGACTTTGGATGAATTTGAATGACTTTGGATGTACTGATCTTGAGGCTATGAATGAATTCATGATGCTAAGACTCATAATGACTGTCTTTGACAATGACTCATCAAATCTCTTTCTATGGAATCTCCCATTCAGTCCTTCATTTTGAAACCAACAATGACCCAAAATCCACTACTCCAACTGTCTGTCTAAATGACTCTTCCTGACTCTGTCTGACCATCAGAGTGTCTTCCTCTGACTATCATCCTGATTAAGACTTTCTCTGCGACTGTCTGTCTTTCTCTGTGACTTCCTATCTCTCTATGAATTTCTCTATGACTCATTTCAACTCATACTAACTCCAGAAAACATCAAAAAACCTGGAAAGGTGGTGGAGAAACCGGAGACGCCCGATGAACTCATGGAGTTTGGAGCCCTGGAAGAGGAGTCCGGAGATAAATTCTACGGCTCAGACCCGGCAAAGGCGCTCCGGTTCTACCAACGGGCGTACGAGGCATATATCCAGGCCGGCCTTCCCGAAACAGCATACAATGCCCTGCGCTTGCTTTTCCACGTCCACACCCGGTACCTGGAGGAGACAGTGTTGGTGCAGGACTTGAGTGGGGTGCAGGAGGTGTTTCTGGCTTCTATGCCGGTTGTGCAGGGCCTTGGGGCCATAGCCGAAGCCCATGAGACGGCTTTGCAGATGCAGGAAGCGTTGGAGCTTGATCTGGAGAAATGTGATCTTTTTTACAATGCTGCAATGGTTTACACGGAGATGTTGGAGGCGGGGGAGGAGGAGGGGCAAGATGCAAGGGTGGATGCAGGGCTCGTGACCAGGGCATTTAACCGGGCTCTGCAGCTTTTAACGCAGGTTTTGGAGTTTCAAAAGGGACGTTTATCTGCAGGTGACGCCATCGAAGATGAGTTCTTGGACACTGCTCGGGCAGCCATAGCTTTGGTGATTGCAGCGTTGGAGGACGGTCACGTGACGCGTTCGGAAAACGAAAATTCTTCATCGTCAGTACCCCCAAATGTCTTGCCCTTTGTGCAGTACGTCACCTCCATTGTCAGCAGCATTGATCCGTCAAACGTCACCTCGGAAGAGTTTATTATTGCTAGAGCATACCTCGAGGCCGCTACGGAAGGTTGTGTGCAGGATAGCCCAGATCGTATTTTCTCCATCTGGAGCAACCCAAATCTTCCGGATACCCCCGAGCGGTACATGCAGGCCGCCGATAGTCTAGAGAGTTTTCTTTTCCATTGGAACATTGCTCCCAGGCCAGGCTCTGCACTCAGTATAGTGGATAATCCGGCACAGGTGGAGATGTACTGGCGTGTGCTTACCGAAATGACCAAGCATCTCAAGAGTGCAAGTAGCGGGCTCCAAACCCGTTTGAATGTTTCCCGGAACGATGCCCAGGCCTTGGGTGTGGGTCTGATCATTGCCCAACTAGCAAGAGTGCATATAGCGCGGGGCGACATTGATCTTCAACGGTCACTTCTCCCCCGGGATTTATCTGCTAGTGACCGGGAGCTTCTTTTGAAGAATTGCAGTGCTTTTTTGAAAAATGCCATGAATTTGGCCCGTGGGTCTGGTGGAATCAGAGAGACTTTTGTGGAGCGCACGCAGCGCAACCGGAGACGAGTGGAGGCCATTTTGAGGCTTTGCATTTTGGAAAAACGAACCAGTCAGGAGGAATTGGACGACATTTTGGGCCCGGGCAAGTGGCAGGATGAGCTGAAAAATGTGGCGCTCTTATGGTACTGGAACCAAGTGCAATAGTATTGCAGGGGTATGTGATCTAGATTATTGAACTCCGCATGTGCCCTATTCAAAGGCATCTCAGGTGGTGGTTTCAATAACCAAGACGTACAGTCCAGAGTGACGTACTCGTTGGTGGACATCAACTTCATAGTCTCATCAAGATGTGAATACCTGACGATTTACACCAAGCTGTTTCTGGTGGGCCTGGAAGTGGAAGACGTCTTAATGTATTCCTCACGGAAAATAAGACCTTTTGAGGTTTTTCATCCAAGCTGTCTAATGCTAACAATGCTCATCCATCCACTCGTCTACCATCCTTGTACAATGTACCAGGATGAATGTAATGACCCCGAGGTACAGATGGAATTGCAGAGTTTCTCCTTGCACCTGTTTTTAACCTTCAAGAGACGCTAGTGAACTGCCAGCTACTTAAGTAGCCCCAATGCTTCTCTGCGGAACCATCAATTAGTGAGCATATAAGCAGAGTAGAGTGAGTAACTAGAATGTAACGGTACACTGAGTACCGACGAATATTCTGGTTGATTAAATAGAATCGAGGCGAGACTTTCAACTTATATGGTTTCTGAACTCTGCTATACTTTCAGCATAAGGATGATATGTAGGAGCTACCTTCATCAAGAATCCCCAATAGAGTATAGTAGTTAGTATAGTAGTTAGTATAGTAGTATAGTACTTAGCATAGTACTTAGCATAGTACTTAGTATAGTACTTAGTATAGTACTTAGCATAGTACTTAGCATAGTACTTAGTATAGTACTTAGTATAGTACTTAGCATAGTACTTAGTATAGTACTTAGTATAGTAGTTCATCTGATGAATGATCATCCTATGGTGAGTGGTAAGTGTAAGAAGAATTCGTAAACTCCATAGAACATTACTGGTGCAAATGTCTCTTCATAGTCAATACCCTCAACTTGTGTATAACCTTTAACGACTAATCTTGCCTTAGACTTGCCACCATCTTTCATCGTGAAAACCCAACGGCACGCTATAGGTTTGGCATCAGGAGGACAGATTTCTGGGAAAAGGTCTGGTTTTCCTCATGCGCCTTCATGTCAGCATTGCATGTTTCTTTCCAGAAGATCCAGTCCGACCTCTGTGCCTCAGCATAAGATTTAGGAATTTGGTGTGGAGAGTCGGTACGTGCTCCCACGAGTGACACCAAAAGATGCCTTGTGGTGGGAGCTTCCCTGGGAAAGCCTCTAGGAGAATCAACATTGATATTCTATGGCTCTCTAACAACCGGGATGATATCCTCCAAGGAACGATAAACGTATCCCTGAATCAGTCCAAGTCTGACCGATTAATTTTTTGAATTGCAGGTGTAATTCTTTTGAATTGCAGCAAAAGGATATGCAGCCATTGTCCCTCGAGAGGTAAGAATAGCAGTGGTAGTCGGTAAGACACCTGTTAGAGACCTGTAAAGGGTACTGAGCTCTGTAGTATGCGTTTGGCCGAACGCAGACTCGAGGGTACCACCACCGTTTTTGCAACCCACCAAGGATACCATCAGATCAGGCGGTTGCGGCTGAGTGGGTGTTGAATGCGTCAGCAGTCGCTTTGGGCGTTTGATGGTTGGCGTAGAGTCCCCTAGAGAACTCAGGCCAATACACTCAGCTGAATTGTTCACAACCTGCAGATCCAGCAAGACAGTGGAGGGTGCAAGTCGAGGCATCAGGGTCTGTGACAGCTCAGTCTGATTCCTTTTAGTATAGTAGTTAGTATAGTAGTTAGTAGTATAGAAATATAGGAGTATAGTACTTAGTATAGTACTTAGTATAGTACTTAGTATAGTACTTAGTATAGTACTTAGTATAGTAGTATAGGAGTATAGGAGTATAGTATTTAGTATAGTACTTAGTATAATAGTATAGTGTCAGATCATGTGGGATTAAGCTAGCAAGAAGGGTAGTCGAAACAGGAAATTGAGTGCCATGAGCTTGTAGTCGATAGATGATTGGGGTATGGTTTTGGTGTGGAACAAGATCAATAGGCGCTAGGCGGACAGTGGTTGTTAGAAAACAATTTTATAAGGATACTGAGGTATCCCGGACGGGTAACACTTGCCTCTCACGTGCTCGTGTTTCATGTATATACAGGGCTGCATCCAACCAGTGTATATAACAGTGAGGTTTTCCTCCCTTAGATCATTTAGGGAGTTTCTCGGCCATTCTAGGTTCAATACGTACCAAGATAAACTTTAGGACGTAAGGAATGCGTTCAATATAGAAGAAATACTGACGAGACAGTTGAGTTCTTGTGGTGGTAGCTGTGGGGCCAGTGTTAGTGGACAACCTGTGTTAGCGGACGACCAGTGTTAGTGGATGACCTGTGTTAGCAGACAACCTGTGTTAGTGGACAACCTGTGCTAGCGGACAACCTGTGCTAGCGGACAACCTGTGTTAGCGGACGACCTGTGTTAGCAGACGACCTGTGTTAGCGGACAACCTGTGTTAGCGGACAACCTGTGTTAGCAGACGACCTGTGTTAGCGGACAGCCTGTGTTAGCGGACGGCCAGTGTTAGTGGACAGCCTGTGTTAGCGGACGGCCAGTGTTAGTGGACAGCCTGTGTTAGCGGACGACCTGTGTTAGCAGACGACCTGTGTTAGCGGACAACCTGTGTTAGCGGACAACCTGTGTTAGCAGACGACCTGTGTTAGCGGACAACCTGTGTTAGCAGACGACCTGTGTTAGCGGAGGAATTTTTCTATGCCACAGGATGGGGCTAGAGTTGGCACATTCAGCGTGAGGACCGGATGCGGTAGGAAAACCTATCGCTGGGGAAAGGATGGGGCAGAAATTGCAGCCAAAATGTTGTGTGCGACTGCGTGTCACTGAGTACACCGAGTGGAGAAGGGCGCAGACAGAGGGCACAGAAAATCAAGAGCGAAGAGGGCTCCGACAATAAACCAAAGGGTGGTGATGTGAAACCAGAAGAGCGCGCGTTCGATTGGTGAGATAGCGACGAAAGGAGTTGGGGATGATGCGACAAAGGTCAATTGTGGGGAAGACGGAGACCCTCTAAGGGTGGTGGTAAAATGCACGGTCCGGTACCAAGAGTAAGAGCCAAGTGGTGAATAGCCATGACAACGGTCCGTAATGGATGGAAACGCCAGGGAGTAGTTAGTGGAAAGAGTAAGACGATTGGTAAAGACCTCCTGTTGGATTCCGGTAACACCTCCTGTTAGACTCCGGTAACTTAAAGCAGTTTTTGTTGATGGTGTTTTTTGGAGTTTTCCGCAAAGAAAGGTTCTGGAAAAGGCGTGAATGTGGTGTGCATCGGCCCGGTGAAGTGTCTTTGGTTTCTGTCTTTTCAGCTTGCAGCCATTAGGTTGCGAAATTGAACTGCACATTGCAATGCGCTCCACACTTAAATCATCCAAGGCAACTTGGAGCATCACTGCACGACTAAATGGAGTCACCTTCCCGTGACCAATTGTGCTGATATCATTATTTGGGACATCTCTAGTTTCCCACCTCCTATGACACTCGTCGTTAGGATTTCTGTGATACTTATTCTAAGATGAGGACTGGTGTAACTGCTCATAGTAGAACTCGTCCATTCACATCCGCTCGTCAGCTTTCCATCAACAGACCCTTCAAGCTCCTTCTAAATCTTTATCATCATTTATGTTTGAATCCTCCTCTTATGTCTTAGACCTCCTCATAGAACTTCCCCAGAGCTTCCCCAGAGCGTCCCAAGGGCTTCCCAAAAGCTTCCCCAGAGCTTTCCAAGAGCTTCCCCAGAGCTTCACTAGAGCTCCCCAGAGCTTCCCCAGAGCTTCCCCAGAGCTTCCCAAGAGCTTCCCAAGAGCTTCCCAAGAGCTTCCCAACAGCTTCCCTAGAACTTCTGTTACCAAGAATTTGTAAGGAGTCTTTTCATGAGAACATTCTTGGACCCCTTCGTTTCTGTTGATATTCTATGGATAGAATACTTGGAACTCCTCATATGAAAACCTTCTAAATGCTCACATCAGGATTCCTCACATCATAAATTCTATTAGGAATTCTTTCATCATGATATCTATGAGGATTCCCACATCATGGATTCTATTAGGATTCTTTCATCATGAATTCTATTAGGAATTCCCCCATCAGGACCTTTATCCCTTGAACTCCTCTTATTAAGACTTCCAGCAGATCCCCAGAACGCCTCTAATTGAGACTTGTATCATCAATACCTGGAACTTTCCTTGAACCACATATCAGAACTGGAATGGTAAATTCTTGGTAGAACTCTTCCATTTAAAGTCTCCGTATGAGGGCTCGTCTTATATTCGATCAGTAGGAATTCAGGAATTCTATCGAAGAACTCTTTGTTTCACACCTCCAAACAATCCTCTAATAACTCCTCTAAAACTTGACTCCCTAAAACTTGACTCCTAAAACTTGACTCCCTAAACCTTCACACCCTAAAACTTGACTCCCCAAAACTTGACTCCTAAAACTTGAGTCCCTAAAACTTGACACCCTAAAACTTGACACTCTAAAACTTCTTCATTGAACTAAAATTCCACCTATTGGGACTTCATATAGTTAGACCACCTATTAGGATTCTTCCATTATGACTCCATCTAATATCTCCTCCATCTAATAAGTCCATCTAATAAGTCTCATAGACTCCATCTGACCATCTAAAACCACTCTCCAATAGGACTCTGTGTATTCAACACCATCTGTGGATTTCTTTGAATTATAACTCCATCTGTGGGAGTTCTGTTTATTATAACTCCATCGATTAAGACTCCATCTATTAGCACTCCATCTATCACCACTCCATCGATTAAGACTCCATCTATTAGCACTCCATCTATCACCACTCCATCTATCACCACTCCATCATTAGGACGTCTATCATTCTCTTCCCGTCCCTCCCTCAACTCCCACTCTGTCCCTACCCCACTCTCCCCGTTTCTATCTTCACCCCCTCCATTCCAAGATCTAACTTGCAAATATCAAGCTCCTCCACGTGTGGAAACTCGTCCAAGTCCAAGTCGTCGGAGTGCGAGGTGCAGAGTGCGACTGCGTTGTGCACCGCGGGGCTCTCGATGTAGTTGAGGTTGAGTGAGCTGGTGCGCTGCCCGCCTACTAGCATGTTCAACACGTTGATTTTGAGCGAGTAGAGGGCGAACGTAATGAACCTCATTTGCAAAGTTTGGGTTTTGGTTTTTGGGGAAACTGACTGTCTTGTGTAGGCTATTGGATATAGTCTTGGTATGTAGTGTTATTGTGTTATATGTTATGGTTTATGGTGTGGGTGGCAAAAGAGTGGTCGGAAGCCTAGAGTGGCGAATTAGTGGTAGTTAAATATCGAGTGTTGATGGTTGTAATTATGGGGGGCAATTTATCGCTCGTAAAACCCACTTGTATGCAGGCACACGCTAATAAGGGTCACGGCTGCCCCGTGGGGGCTATATACAGGCGGGCGGTCTAGGCCACTAGTACTGGTGGCTGTCAGAAGTAGTCATTGGTAGTCAGTACCATTAAATAGTACCACTGACTACTTGAGAAACTTGTCAAAGGCTGGAATCAAGGATTGCGCCAAGGCAAAGGAAAAGACCAACTTAGGCCCCGTGGTCAACAACTTGGGCGTTAAGCCCTTGAAGAACGACGTAAGACCCTCTTGCTTGGCCATGTTCTTCAAGATAGTGAAGCCCGACTCGGTGCTTCCAAAGTTCTTGTTTTGGATCCGTGTCTTGATCACATCCAAAGGTGCAGACACAATCAACGAGGCCAGGGCTCCGAAGATGGACGTCACAAAGTTCTGTGTCCACGTGGCCGACGAGTAGTCCTTAAGCCCGAAAATGTACTCCTTGGCAAACGAGTTTCCTCCGAATAACGCAAACGACCCTGGAGCATTACGGGCCGCCGTCCAGCCCCAGCCCTTGTACAAGCCAAAGCCCTCATCCTTGATGATCTTGAAGAACCCTCTGCCCTTGAAAGATTCGGGGTTGGTTTGTCTCTTGATCTTCAACACGTCCAATGGCAACAACACCACCTCTCCGATTCCGATCATGGATCCGGCTGTGGCAGACAAAAGCGCCTTTCCAGTCTTGGCTCCAAACGCACTCTCGTACGAGTCCTTGAAGTTGGAAGTCAAGAACTCATTTGCAAATGGCTGCCCACCATACTTGTACACTCTCTGCAAGATCTTGTAGACAGCAGCGTAACCCAAGCCTGGGAACAAGGTCAAGAGACGCAGCCCAAGGGCTTTTTGGGCGTGTTCACGGAAAATCACGCTGTTCAACTGTGCTGCAGATGTCACCTTGCCTTGGTTGGACATGAGTCTCTTGGAGATAGTGTCCACGGGGTGAAACACTCCGATTTCACAGATTCCGGCGGAGGCTGACCCAAGCACACGGGCGGCCACGGATTGTTTCTTGTCGACTGGGGGAGACATTGAGGGGGATTTTTGGAAATGCGATTGAAGAATTGAAAAGTCAGCCAATCGAGAAACTCAATCAAGAACAATCAAAGCTTGGCAGTATGAAGATTGAGGTTAAGGTCGAGATTGTTTGAAGATGGAAAATTTCAGTGAGAAATTTTCACCGCGGCTAGAACGGGTTACCGGATGTGGAAGGTGACAGGAGCCGCACCCGTACATCCAGTCAGACGCTCACGTTCACAACCCACCCCATCCGTACACCCGAGCAGAGTAGCACACTTTACCACCCGTACACCAAACAGCGTAAGCACGCTCACGTTATCACACCCGTACAGCCAGATAGCGTTCGGTCGTGCGCGCTCCCCTCATTGATACACCCGTACACCATGAAAAGCTCGCTCCCGCTCGCATCCACCCGTACACCATCGAATGGCAGCCAAAAAACCCCCACGCCGTATCCAATCTTAACGGTACCAATGTCCTCGCCTATAGTGGAAGACTATGAGAGCTCGATCCGGGAACTCACCTTCAACTCCCGGCCAATCATAGACAACTTGACCATCATAGCCAAGGAAAACACCCAGTCGGCGCCCGGAATTGTTAGGGTCATCTCCAATAGAATATACAAAAGCATCCCTGAACAGAAGCTATTTGCGCTCTACCTCTTGGATTCCGTGTGCAAGATCGTGGGTCCTCCATACAATGATCTTTTCGGGGAAGAGATCTTCAAGCTATTCTCGCATGTGTACTTGTTGGTGAATGAAGCCACCAGGGCAAAGTTGGTGAAGATATATGAGTTATGGCGGGTGACCAAAAGTAAGGGGCTGAGTGCGCCATTGTTTGCCCCTGAGCAGATGGACCGGATAGGCAATTTTTTGCGCCAGGCTGGGTACCGGCGGGACGAGGGCATGGCGCCCGCTTCGGGGGGTGCTGCAGCTGCAGACGGAGGGTCGGGCGTATCGGCTGCGACATTGGTGGCGGACATCGACGCTCTTGTGCCTGTGTTGCAACAAAAGGCCGCCACTAGGCCCTCGGACATTACGCTACAAGGTAAGTGTTCGGCGTTGTCGGAACTTCGGGCACTTTTGCTTGGTGCCAAGTTGCTGCAGAAGGATCTTGCTGGCATCCAAAGCAAGTTGCTGCTTATGAAGCTGCAGGAAATGATATCAGCCGATAATGGGAATCGGACGTTGGAGGCGGTCATGCACGTGGACCCGACTCCGCCAAGAACGGCGTCTAAGGCCGAAACTCTCTTTGGCGAACTCCTTGCTTCGGGCTTGGTGAAAATGGATCAGTCGCTCAAGCCGGGCTCCAAACCCGAGTACGAGCTTGTGCATCCCAAACATAAGTTCTCTCCTGGAAACAATGGCTTCACGCCGTCTACTCAGGCGCTTGAGCAGCTCCTAAATGACGCCACACTTTCCGGAAAGAGCCAATACGAGCAGATCAAGTTCAAAGAGTTGGTCAAGGTGGCGCAGAAGTTGGAGTCGGAGAAACTGGGCCAATCCGAAAAAGCCCAATTTTCGTGCAAGCTCCAGAGTTTCATTAAAAATACCACCTTGGATGCATCCACGGTGCAGGTGCTCTACGAAACCAAGGCCCTGAAGTGTGCCCAATGCGGTAAGAGATTCACTGCCGACGATGCCGGAAGTGCCCGCAAGAGAATGCATTTGGACTGGCATTTCCGGATCAACAAACGGCAGGCCAACTTCAAGACCAATGTGCAGTCTCGAAACTGGTACCTTGACGAAATCGCCTGGGTCCGGTTCCGGGATCAGGATCTCTTGGAATACGAATCTTCGGCCACACAACCCAAGCGGGACGAGACCGAAGGGGTAGCTACTCCTGCAGATTGCTACGTGCCTATTCCATCATTGGAAACAAACATGAACAACGTGTGTACCATCTGCAGGGAACAGGTGAAGCCGGTATACAAGGATCTGCTAGGTGAGTGGGTGTGGGATCAATGTATGTTGGTTCCGGGGGCCAATAATGGGCGGAAAATCGTGCATATGGCTTGCTATGCCGAGGCCGATCGGAAACGGGCTTCGCCAGAGGCCATAGACCGGAACGTCAAGAGGAGGGTGGTTTAATGCAGGAAATCCGGGAGAATTGCATTGAATATGAATTCTGCGACCCTGAAATGTGCAGATATTCTGATATAGAGAGACAATCTGGATTCTAATCGGCTCAATCGGATACAGTTTGAACAGAAATGATGGAATTCCAGAATCTACAGACTTTGAAAGTCTAGACAATCTAGATATTCTGAAAGTCTAGAAAATCTAGATATTTTGACAGTCTAGACAACCTAGATATTCTAGAAAGAACTTGACAGATTCCATACTGATGATATGATTTTCATGATATAGGTCTTGATGCTTCATCTGATTGGACAAAACACTGGTACTGGTTCTAGTGACTAATGGTTCTACAAAGACATGATAATGACCATTTGATGCTTGGAAGATAGATTAAAGAGTGACCATTGGACCGCTGTACAATACTCCGGCATGGCTTCTTCGCGACTTTTCCTGAAACGGGTTCGGCCCATACTATGTCCATTTATTGTCCCAAACACTTCAAGATGTCCTTCCACACAGTTGCAGGCTTTTGGGAGGCATCCACACCGCTCCAGATGCCTGTCTTGCGGTAGTAGTCCACAATGGGCTCGGTTTGCTTGTGGTAAGTGACCAATCTATTCTTTAAAGCAGCCTCGTTGTCGTCGGATCTCTGTACCAAAGGCTCGCCCGAAACATCATCGATCATGTCTTTCTTTGGTGGGTTGAACAACTTGTGGTACAGGCGGCCGGATGCAGGGTGCACCAATCTTCCGGTGATTCTGGCCACCAACAACTCGTCGTCGATCTTCAACTCCACGGCGTTTTGCAAAGGAGTCTTTCTGGACTCCAACATCGAGTCCAACTTCTCGGCCTGGGGGATTGTACGAGGGAACCCGTCCAAAATGAAGCCGTTCTTGCACTCGGAGTTGTTCTCCAACTCGTCTTTGATCATGTTCACCATGATTTCGTCGGAAACAAGGCCTCCCTTATCCATGATGGCCTTGGCCTCGGCTCCCAACTTGGTCTTGGCGGCTACCTGTGCTCTCAACATGTCGCCGGTGGCGAGGTGGCAAGCACAGAACTTCTCCTTCAAGTTGGGTGCCTGGGTACCTTTTCCAGCACCTGGGGGACCAATCAAGACCATGCGGATGGACTTGGGCACGTTGGGCACAATGCCGGCCTTTTGCTCAAGGGTCTGGATACGCTCTTGCAATTTGGAGATGACGGATTTGAGGTCGTCGGACATTTTGGGGTGAATAGTGGGGTTGGATTTTCGTCCGCCTTTTTTCTTTTGGGTATGGGTTGGTCCTGCAGATACTTTTGACAAATCGGGTGTCGCGGTGGTCACGTGTGATGTACTGCAGACAAGTTGGCCAAAACTTGAAAATCCGATTTCTCAAAGCAATACAGTCCTGCAGAATGCATTTCCAACACTCTACGCTTCGTGGATGCGAGCTACAGACACTTCTTGTGACAGCTCCTGCACACAGATCGCATCTGAAACACCCTGAGATCCCTCGGTTCTCGTGGTTGCAAAAACTCGTCCACAAAACCAGCCTTGCCCGCGGATATAAAAGGGAGACGTCCGCCCGGGTACTTTCGAGGCCATTTTCAAATCCCGATGCCCAAAACATGCCCTTCCCCCCCCCCCCCCCCCCCCCCCCCTTTATAGATCTCGACTTCTAAGTCACCATCAAAAAACAAAGAACTATCATCATCTCCAATTACTACCAAATCTTGAAATCATGTATAACCCAATAAATGGAGTCACGTAAATCCATGAAAACTGGTCCTCCGACCCTGTGCAGTCACTCATTCAAATACCTGCCTTCTTGGCCTATAACCCATATTTACCATTCGCCATTTCAATTATCACGTGGTGTTTATATTATTTATCATGTTGCACATATGCAAGTCTCGAGCTATTCCCATTACTCTTTTCTGATTATTGACCCCTTTTTTTCTGCCTATTGTTTTATTTTGTTTTGATTGTCTCAGATTCGCTCACCGATTGTTTCATTCTTGAATATTTCAACCACCATCGATCCATCACTCGTTTATTATCACGCATAATTCCAACTCTCGCTTATTATTTACAAAATACCAATGACACTAACTCTCGATATATCACCCTGTCAACCTTGATTTAACCACCCTAACCATCATCATTCCCAGATTTCGGTTGTGATGTAATCACATGCCAATTTTAACCGAGGCTTACCTGCAGTCCACCGATAACGTGGGGTATTTCCTCCTATATAAAACCACAAGGTCCTGCTACCTCATTGGTCTCCATATCATCATGTCCTTACACTCCATATTGGTCTTGTTGATGAAGATCCCAATGCACATTCTCTGGTTGATAATCAAGTACTACATCTTCGGCGGGCTGCCCTTCAGAAAATACCACCGGGACTTGATTAACTCTCTTCGGTTGACTCTCTACAGAAATGCCTTGAAAGTCGATATCATGGATGGCACCCTTGTGGGCCCCTACTCCAACAAATTCTTGATTCGCAGAATCATTCCCTTTATCTCAAAAGCTTTGGTCGCGGATCTCCCTGGATACGGTGAAAAATACGGCAAAAACTGCTACTGGCTCGTTAAACAGGCCGACAGAAAGCCGTCCGATCCGGTCATCATCTATTGCCATGGTGGAGGCTACTTCATCCAAACAATGCCCAGTCAGATCCAATCTGCGATTTCGATATACAAGTTGTTGGAATCAGAAAAGCAGCAGAAGACGTCGGTTTTGTTCCTCGACTACAGATTGGCTTCCGAGGGCTTCCCTTTCCCCTATCAGCTCAAGCAATTGTACGATGACTACAGCATGCTTGTGAAAGAAGGTAACACTAATATCATTCTCATGGGCGATTCGGCAGGAGGCCATCTCTCCATCGCCCTCACTCGGTACCTCAAAGCATTACCCGAGCCTCAAGTTTATCCTTCGAAGCTTCTTCTTGTGAGTCCCTGGGTCAACATGTGCCCCGTTCCTTCGGAACTCTTAAAAGGCTCGTCGTGGTATGACAATGAGCGTCTCGATTTGATCAGCAAGGACAGCTTCATGTCGATGAAGGACTTGACACATTTGATTGGCAATGAGCACCCAATGTCGCTTCTCTGCTCCCCCGGAGGCCGCTTCAACCGCAGCAGAGCAGACTGGGAATCCATCCCCAACTTCTCCGACCCCAAGTACGATGTTTTCTTGATTATGGGCGAGGATGAGAGTTTCAGGGACGACATCAATTGGTGGGCCCGTTTTGCGCTAGACGCCGATTTCTGGAGCAAGAAGTTTGGGGAACTTGCGTCGAAGCAAAAAAAGAAGAACTACGAGTTTCACCGCCAGGGCGTGGCGGGTTTTCCGAACGTTAGAGCATACGTGGAACCAATGGGCGTGCACGACGCCATCTTCTACTTTGAGCACGACGTGGCCAAGGAGATCATGAAGACTGAAAAGACTGGAAGAAAGTTGGACGTGGGCGACGTGGACCCGAAAAAGTACTATGGTATCACACGCATCGTGAGGTTCTTGAATGAGACATTATGAGGATGACTCGTACTTTGACTGGTCTTTGATGTCTTGTTTGCTGCTTTGATTGGTCTATGATGTACTGATTGCTTTTTTGATTGGTCTATGACTCATTGATTGCTTGATAGTGATTCTATAAGTTAGTATTGAAACGTGTGGATCTCCGGCTCATGCTGTACCTTCACTAATGGTCTGTAGATTGGCTTCCACATCTGGGATTGCACCCACTTCAAACATTGCTTGAAGTCACGGGGCACCTCCACGAAGCCTCCATCCGGTCTCTCCTCGCTCTCGACCCGGGCATTTCCCTCCTTCAAACTCTGCAAGATGAAGGCGGTGGCCACGTATGCCGAAACCTCGTCAATCTCCTCCAATCTGGGGAGCAATCCGTTTTTGGGGTCGTCCATTTTGGGCGACATCGATGCCAATTGGTCCACGGCCGCCGAGATCATGGTATCAGTGATTGTGGTGCACCGGGAGAGGACTGCACCCAACCCAATGCCCGGGAACGTGAAACAGTTGTTGTTTTCGGAGATGTAGTATCCGTCAACGGGCTGGAAAGGCGAGCCTGTGGCGATCAAAGCGTTGTTCTGCGTCCACTTCATGATGTCCACTGGAAACGCCTCATGCAACCTGGTGGGGTTGGAAAGGGGGAACACGATGGGCTGAGAGTTGTGCTTGTACATCTCCTTGATGACAGCCTCGGTGAAGGCCCCAGGTTGGGTGGAACAGCCTACCAAAACCGTGGGCTTCACGTGACGCACGGCTGCTTGGAGGTCTCTGGTGTCTACACCTTCCCACTTGGCGTCGGGGTCTGCATAGCGGAGCTGGCCTTCTGGAGAGTCGGTAAACGACTTGAGCACCACTCCACGACGGTCCATGATGGTGATCTTGTTGCATGCCTCCTCTGGCGTGGAGCCGTGGGAACACATGTGGTTGACGATCTGGTCTGCAATTCCCAACCCGGCCGAACCTGCGCCGTAGATCAAGATCGACGAGTCGAGGAGCTCACGGTTGCTGTATTTAAGAGCAGCAGTAATGGAGGCCATCACAACGGCTCCGGTACCCTGGATATCATCGTTGAAAGATGGCAACTCAGAACGGTACTTGTGGAGCATCTTGCGCCCGGTGGTCACACCAAAGTCCTCGTAGTGCAACACGGCCGAGGGGAATCTTTTCTTGACGGCGTTGATGAACTTGTCCACGAAGTCCCAGTACTGGTCGCCTCTCACCCGAGGAAACTTGTTGCCCATGTACAACTCGTCCTCCTGGAGCTGCTTGTTGTTGGTTCCGACATCGAGAACCACAGGAAGAGTTCTGCCGGGGTGAATACCGGCGCAAAGGGTCATGAGACCCAATTTGGCAATGGCGATCCGCACTCCGCCCACTCCCTGGTCTCCAATCCCCAAAATGCCCTCTCCATCCGACACAACAATGTAGTCAATGTCCTTGTCCTCTCCGTAAACAGCGAGTCTTTCGTCGATTTCTTCGGGCTTGGTGATATCCAAGAAACAGCCTTCGGGTTTTCTAAACCGGTGCGAGTACGCTGCAATGGCATCTCCCTCTGTGGGAGTGTAAATGATGGGAAGCATTTCCCGGATATGTCTGCGCACAAGCTCATAGTAAAGCACTTTATTCTGAATCCTCATACTGGTGCAGAAGTCGTTCTTGGCCAACGGCGTCTTCAAGTACTGGAACTGTGCATATGCTCTGTCCACCTGCTCGTCCAAGCTATTGACTCGGGAAGGAAGCAAGCCACTGAGTCCAAAAGCTGCCCGCTCCTCCTCGGTGAAAGCAGAGCCCTTGTTGAAAATGGGCGAATTGAGCAACTGGAACCCTTGTAGGTCGCACTCAATGGGGCCCTCGATTGACAACCTGGTGGTTTTGGGCTTCAACGATGCAATGGCGGCATTCACGCCGATTGGCGTTTTGATGGTATGCGTGTGGGTGGAATTCGTTTTCCTGGGACCGGAGCTTTGCAACCGAATCTGGGATCTTATAAAAGGGGCCCTAAGCGCCGAGCCCTTATTTTTGATAACTATGGCTGACATGTTCAAATGATCAGTCGGTTGTATGAATATGTTGGATCCTGCAGGGGTCCTTAACGTTAAAAAAAATGGTCTGAAATGAAGGTTGTTCAAGGAAGAAAAAGAAGAAGAGGAAAGGGTGTAGGTGGGGGTGTAAGCCCTTTTATATATTGACAGCCTTACCCCTCTTGTTTCGAATTTGCTGGGTTTTTTTTTTTGTGCATTTTTTTTTTTTTTTTTTTACGCCATGCAACGCGCATCGTCTGGATCCGGCCCCGTGCCCTCGAAAATAATAGTTACGTTTGCATCCGGATATCGATACCGGGATTGTGGCTGCGTATGCGCTTTAAGTATGTGCATACTGGTTTGTGGTGGATGTTTTTCCCTTTTTGTGTAGGCAAGTTGGCTGCTTCTTCTTGACCGCGTCAGTCTCGGATGAATACGGCTACCACACGTAATATGCATTGATTTGAGATACGCATCTTATCTCAGGAGGCTCAGGAGGTCCATATCGGGCAACACCCTTGAAAGTGTGCCAACACGAGATCCGGGTGATACATTGACAAAAGAAAAAGAGACAATTTGGGCAATCACCACGAGAGTCGAGGCCGAGGGGTCCGCAAGTGCAGAATGCTGCCATGCAGTGCTTTTGCAACCACAAACCCCGCCCAACGCACCACATTTTTCACTTGCGCCGTTCCCAGTTGTTCCACCCCCGGAATACAAAAAGGGTTTACAAAAGGAAATACATGAAACACAGATGCATTCAGAGGGATATAAAAGGCCACGTTCCCCCCTCCCCCCTGTTTTTTCTTACAGCCTTTTTTTCTATCAGCTTTTCTTGTTACAGCTTTTTTTTCAAAACCACTACGCCGTTCCCCTCTGTCTTAGCGAAAACCTTGTCTACGCCTCGCAGAACTCAACAATCACTCCGACGCCGCCAGGACACGTGTACATAAGAACCGATACCAAAGAAGACAACAACACAAAAAAATAAGAACACATAAAAAAGTGGAGTATTATTCAAAACCCATATTGGTTGCAAGCTACACCCTTAAATATGGCAGAATTTGTCATTTTTGATAGGTGGCTTTAATTGCTGGCAGATTGGTCCGCCTTGTGTGTGCAGGTACCCGCTTAGATCTCGGCCAAACTCGGAACAAAGTTTGGCGCAGTCCTCAATTTTCCGAGTTGGGTGCGAGCCCGGAACCGGCCAAGAGGGCCGCTTTTCGGACCAACAAACGGCAAAAAAAAAAATCGAACCCAACTGGAACACCAAAATGGAAACAGATTACCAAAACAGATTACCAAAACAGAAGAAATGAAGTTGACAAAAAAAACAAGAAAGTATTCGATTTTACCTGGTTGAATTAGTGGAGGTTTTAGATTTACTCGATTCGAGAAGCATGGGTTCTGGTTTCAAATGTGCCACAGATTAAGATCGCATAAGTGCATATCTGCTTGAGACGTTAACTGCATAGCTGAATACGCAATTGGGAAATGTGATTCGGTAGTTGCCATACATGACAGGATTCCATTTCAATCTTGATCTAGAAATCGGGCTCTGGATCGGGATTTTTTTGGCTTGCTTCATTGCGCAATCTTGCAGACAAAGTTTAAGGTTGACATTGCATCATCAAAAAGTCAATATTGAAACCCTTTAGTGCGAGACAAGGCGCTAAAAAACGTTGCTATATGATCCAAGATACAGGATGAACGAAGATTCTGAATGGAGATTCTGAAGGCACAATAATTGATGGGGAATCGAAATCCAGAAACGATGAATAAAAGTGGAAAAGATTGGAAACACAGAAAGTGTTCTACTTCATAACGCTTCATTCAAGTCTAGATGCGTTTAAAATGCTGGTCTGATACTTGCAATGATGGCAAGATACCTGACTGACTGTTATGGATACTAAGTACTGGTGGATATGCAGGAACTGGCCCTTCTGTTCAAAAATGTTTGTTTCAGTCATTTCCAAGTGATTTAATGTTTTTGTCCAATTACTTCATTTCTTGGATCAATTGAGTCAGGTGAATTGATTCAGGTGAGTTGAATCACGACGACTTCCGGGCTCGAGTGGACCTGCGTCTTTTTGGTATTTCTTGCAGATCCAGCACCAGTTCAAGATCTGCTTCAGTTTTGGGCCTCTTTGCAGCAAATGTCTTTGTCTTTTCCTTTTCAGTTTTCGGCTCCGGGCCAGAAAGTTCTCGTTTAAGTGGCTTTTGCAATTCCTTGACAAAGCAGCTTGTTCTCCCGCCAATGGTCTCAAAGTCCACACAATACCCATGGCTTACCTTCGCCTTCGGTTGTTTGCGTCCCTTCCCCCAACGATGGATCATGAGCCAGTCCCGGGGAAACTCCCGGGCGTTTCCCTCCAAACGCACAGATTCCTCCATGACATACACAAGCGACTCATACAAGCGTTTCAAAACAGGGTGGGTGGGGTCGTCGATCTTCAGTGAGAGGTTCTCCCCCGGGAAGATCTGGGCCTGGTAGAGGATCTCGTCGCTGACCCAGTTTCCGACTCCAGCAAAGAATTCTTGGTCCAAGAGAAACGCCTTGATTGGTTTCTTTTTGGTGAGAACAAGACGGGCAAAACTCTGCAAGTCTAACCGTGGTTTGCCATGATGGTCTGGATCGGGGTCTCCTTTTGTGAAGCCTTGTATCAGTATAGGTGGATTTTCCGGTTTGGAATAGTCGGGGCCGAGTTTCTGAAGAGATGGACAATTCTCCAAAAGTCCAGTATTGGTTGAGTACTCGGGGCCACTGAGGATTTGGACTCGCCCAAGGCGTCTGGGGTCGGTGAAGGCAAAATCAATGGTATTTTTTGTTTCGGGGTGTTCGAGGAAAAGTTGGAACTTGGTGAACCGAGGAGGCCATTCTTCTGTTTTCTTGACACTGGCAAAATGGTTCAGGAACGTCTCCGACACTGATGACACTGGTTCTGTCACTGATGACACTGGCTCTGACAAAGACTCAGTCTTGATGTCATCTCCTGTTTTGGCAATCCCATCAATGTTTTCGGCTTTCACGTGACTTGTGGTTTTCAGATCCGGATCTTCTGAGCCAAGGTCCAAATCACGGCCGCTTTCCATAAGCAACTCCTGCTTGACCTTCTTGTCGCCGCCGTTTTCCATCATGATGAAGTGAGACAGAATACCCCGCATTTTCACCATTCCTGTCATGCCAAAATGCATGAGAATCACGGCGTTTTCCTTTGCCGGAGTTTCTGTCCGAATCCAGAAATACTTTCCGTGGCGGCCGACATTTTGTATGGTCGATTGCTCCAATAGAGTGGAGAATTGGTGGAGGGTTTTGGCGGGTTCGGGAACGGTTTTAATTTGGGGAAGGAGAAGAAGGTCCTGGGGAAGATCAAGGCTTTTGATTCGATAGCCTAGGATGTGGCGTCGGAGCTGTGCCACCACGTGAGCGACCTTTGCATTAGTAAGGAGTTTTGGGGTGGGGTAGTTGTCTACATACTTCGGCGACTTCGGGCATGAAAAAAAGTGGTGGGAAAAAAAAAAGTTTGCTCCACGGCAGGTTCGAACTGTCGACCTTCAGATTACACAAACAAGGTTTATGAGACTGACGCTCTGCCAACTGAGCTAGTGAAGCAAATTTTGGGAAAAAATTGTCTTGGTTTTCTATGTGAACATTCGTTATATGTGATACATTTCTTCAAAGATGGGTCTTTTTGAAAGAAATAATCATTTTTTGGCCCCGCATATCCAATGAATTCTTTGAGTTGCCGTTCAATTGCTTTGTGAAAACATATTTCGTGTATGTGATCACGTGACTAAGTTGCTTGGATGCAGTAGCAGCCGATTTTGAAGATTCCACGATTTCACCTTTACCTTCTGCAGATGTTTCAAGTGTTTCAAAGAACTTTAAAATGCATTAAAACTGTTTCATGTTTGTTTCATATTTTATTGCCTAATTAAGAAATTCATGAATATGCATGAATGTGTCATATTCACAACATTCCACAAACCAAATATGCACACAAATACAAAAGAGAACAGAGATAAGAAAGCAAAAAGTATTGATGACCTAAAACGGGAATTTGAGTAGATTTATTAATATTGGAGTGTATCTGCAGGAAACGGAAGGATATATCCGGATTAGGTGCAGTCCGAATAGACATATTATCCTGCACACAACCCCGTCTCCTCTTTCATACACCGCGATTCATTTGGCTGCAATAAAAAAACAAGATATTAGGAAGTGACTGGATCGGCAAAAAAAAAACACAAACATGAAACAGTCCTGCACTTCAGGCATTTACATGCATATCCCGTTTGTGTTTGTAAACATAACTGCGAATATAAAAGGACGTCTTTCCTCCCTCGTTTCCCAGCCCCTCAAAAATCATTAGCGCCAGTTTCTGGTGGTCACTCCTTGGCCCAATTCTCATTACACGCTCATGTCCAAATTGGCTTACACATTGAATACACATAAATGATTCCCCCAAGGGATAAAACAAGCGGCGGTTCCGCTGTTAGGGAAAGAGCTACCGAATGAAATAGCATGCATATGACAATAAGAACAAGTCCCGTTGTGACGTGGCAAGCAACAAATTCCGGTCCGACTCAGTTTTGATTGAGTATATTTGGTCTAGAATGAAATGACTGGTGTGGAAAAAAAAGAGATGACTACAAATCCTACTGAATGGTGTGACTCAGGTACTCAGGTACTCAGGTACTCAGGTACTAGGAGGTACTCACTGCCTCATAGTGAATAAGAAATAGGGTGTCAGCGCGTGAAGAGGAAGAAGGGATAAACAGCTAGCCATGAGTACAAGAAATGGGTGCAGTATGTGAGAGTTGGTGGAAGTGGGTGATTGGGTGACTTATACATTGACCATTGCTGTGGATTCATTGTGGTAATGTACCTAGGTTGCAGCATGACCGCGAAGATCACTAGTCTCCTGCAGTGGATCAATAGTCAAGAAGAAAATTGGCAGTTTTGATGGAGTGTTCACGGATTAAGGTTAAAGATTGCAAATTGATTGAGACGGCAGGAAAGACATTTAAGGTTGAAAGATGAGGCTAATGAAGACTGTGGTTAAGGATGGCAGAATCAAGTGGCTTTTGAAGATGAGACAGTAAGAATGGCTTATGAAACATGGCGGATTTATAGGACGAACGGCCGCTTGGACGGGTCCAGCATTCACAACAGGCTATTATTCCCGGCGAAAATGGCCCGGGAGTGCAGGAGACGTCAATGTACAGGTCATGTTGTTGTGTTGTTCTATGTCGTTGCTATGATTCATCTTCGTCCAAAACCATTGGTCACTTCAGAACCATCTTGTCTATATAACAGGCCCGAATCCAACCCAAGGACTTTCTTTTTCGAAAAATACATCTCCAGAAAATACGTCATGATGAAGCCAGTCCACATGCTCCAGGGGTTCCTCTTAGCAGCGGCCTTGGCGGAGGGAGCCCAGACATTCTATGCTCGAATTAAAGGCTCGTTCGTGCGTCTCAAGACCATGCATACGCCCGACTACGAGTTGATCGCCTATGGCGGGCGCTCGCCGTTATTACCCATGCCGTTGTTCACGTTGCACAATGGAATAGCCACCACGGTGTATGGGAATTGTGTCAAGGTGTTTGGCACGGTCAACGATTACTACGTGATTGGGCCGGAGCTGAAGGTGAAACCGCTTGCTATCCGGTTGGGCGAGGACTCGCGCATTTTGAACCTCAGGCTCCACATGTGTACTTGTCCTTCGCATAAGTTTGATGGCTTGAAGATGAACGATGAGAGCTGCTCTGAGAACATGGCCTGTGCACCCAACGACATTTACTTTTTGAGTCCAGATGAAGCAAATAAACATAGTCTTCTGCGGGTGAGAAATAAGCGAGACTCCGAAACAGAGGCCGCAATCCAGGAGCTGAGCACTAACGGAGAACATACTTTGGGTGGAAAAATGGGTCTGGACCTAGTGTCCTCGGCCCCTCCCCCTTAGTCCACAAAAATTACATACTATAGGTGTATATACGAGTTAGACTGGTGCACCCATGTAGGTTTTGGGTACTTTAGTATTAGTATTTCTTTTCTCTACTTTCTTAGTCTTGGCGAATTGACCAGCCAACACATTTCTATGCTAAAAATTGCTCCTTCTTGTTCTGAACAGGAGAATCGAGAGGAGTAAATTCATGGCAATAGTGTTTGTTCAGTTTGGGTACCCCAGATTGCATATACACTCTCCCAATACCCCCAACCGCCACAATGGATCTATGTGAAGAGTGGATGTTTATAGTGGAGTGCAACATACAAAAGGGCCCAAGTCAAGCCACAAATTCTAATTAAGATACCGGGTTTCCATAGGAGATGGAAGAGGAATGTTTGTGTGTTTTCGAGTCAGCAGAGGTTCAATAATAGGCCCGACTATGAAACCCGGCAGCATTAAAGGTACAGTGAATTGCAAACTGGCAAGTGACTTGATTTCAGCATCTACAGTCATTCAGTTTTATTGGGCATTCATGACTGCAGTTTAACAATCCAGAAAAGATTATCAAGGGGTTCAGATCTATCAGAATAGAACCAGATTTTGGGGTCCAGATTGTCCAGGTTTTGGGGTCCAGATTGTCCAGGTTTTGGGGCCCAGATTGTCCAGATTTTGGGGTCCAGATTGTCCAGGTTTTGAGAACCACATTTTGAGAACCAGATTTTGAGAACCACATTTTTAGATCCACATTTTGAGATCCAGATTTTGAGATCCCCATTTTTAGATCCACATTTTGAGATCCCCATTTTTAGATCCCCATTTTTAGATCTATTACAATAGATTTAAATTACGGATAAATCTGCCTCTGGACCTTCATTGTTGAAAGTTAGGTCTTATGATAACATCACTTATCTCTGACATCTTTAACCGATCTAAAATGGTGCATTTCTATTCAGTGGCAGAACCACATAAAAACATGCTTTACCAAATTGAGTTTTCGTTATTCTGGACACCCAACTTTGGTTTATGTTATCAAAGACCACAGTGGTCCTCTATATTAATGAAAAGTGATGCCTTACTCCCATAGTTTTGGGATTATCAAGCTAAAGATCAGTTTGGGCATCACCAAGAGATTTACCTCTTTCTTTGCTATTATGTTCCTTAATATATATATGGCTTCGTAATACTTTGCTCGTCATTGGAACCTCAAAGAGGAGCCGAAGTTATTTCACCCAGAGAGAAACGTAGGCCAGGAAAACCCCACTAGAACAATAGTAAGCCCCGAACGGTCGAAAAAAAACATACACTTATTGAACTGGTACCTTGAACTAATATTTTGGGAGATATTAATATACAGGAGTATATCAGCTGTACGTGTCAACGAGTACTTAGTGTGTAGTTAGTACGGAGTCGATGGACTTTGTAGAGGCGTTGGATGCGGATGAGTGAGGCACTATATGCAGGTCGCCGGTGTTTAGATTAGATAACGTCTGATCCGCTCCGACGGTTGCGGTACCAGGAGGACCTGTGATTAGCCTGGGAGTAATATTCAGTGGGTGACTCATACTAGAAGACATTGGCCTTATATTTTATGAAGAGTTGACTTTAGGACATGGGCCTTATATTTTATTAAGATATGTAACATTTCAGGAGGAGCAGAAGGGTGAAGTGTTTACTTGAGGAGGAGGAGAGTTGACTTCAAGAGAAGAAGTGTTGGTTTCAGGAGGAGAAGGAGGAGAGTTGATTTCAAGAGAAGAAGAGTAAAGTATTTACTTCAGGAGGAGAAGAGTTGACTTTAAGACATTGTCCTCATAGTTTCATCAAGATATGTAACACTTCAGGAGACGTGTTTACTTTAGGAGAAGACGAAGAGTTGACTTTAGGACATCGGCCTTATATTTTCATCAAGATACGTAACATTTCAGGAGAAGTGTTTACTTCAGGAGGAGAGTGAAGTGTTTACTTTATGCGGAGGAGGAGAGTTGAATTCAGGAGAAGAAGACTAAAGTGTTTACTTCAGGATAAAGAGAAGAGTGAAGTGTTTACTTCAAAAGAAGGAGGAGAGTTGACTTTAGGAGGAGAAGAAGCATTTGCTTCAAGAGGAAGAGACATGTTTTTTTCAGGAGAAGAAGTGGAGGAGGAGAAGAGTTGAATTCAGAAGAAGAAAAGTAAAGTGTTTATTTCAGGAGAAGAAGTGTTGATTTCAGGAGGAGAAGAAGAGTAAAGTGTTCATTTCAAGAGGAAGAGATGAGTTGACTTTAGGACATTGACCTTATATTTTATTAAGATATGTAACATTTCAGGAGGAGCAGAGTGAAGTGTTTACTTGAGGAGGAGGAGAGTTGACTTCAGGAGAAGAAGAGTTGAACTCAGGAAGAGAAAAAGAGTTGACTTCAGGAGGAGCAGAAGGGTGAAGTGTTTATTTCAGGAGAAGAAGACTAAAGTGTTTACTTCAGGAGAAGAAGACTAAAGTGTTTACTTCAGGAGAAAGAGAAGAGTAAAGTGTTTACTTCAAAGGGAGGAGGAGAGTCGACGTCAGGAGAAGAAGAGTAAAGTTTTTACTTCAGGAGGAAAAGAGTAAAGTGTTTACTTCAAGAGGAGGAGAAGAGTTGGTTTCAGGAGAACAAGAGTTTTCAGTGCTCATTGAAGTATTATCAATACGAGATCTTTTGGTGGGTCTGGTCTTGGAGACATCTTGGTATACCTCCGGCAGTTGATGTTCGATTCGGTACTAACAATAAATGGGGGCAAAGTCCACATTATATATTTGGAGATTCTTCCTTCATCACTCAATCAATTACTGCTCCAATTGATTTCTACGGAAAACTGATTGCTTGCTACCCCGCAAGCCGTGGGTATCAGAGGTCTCTTGATTGCTGTTTTTCAACATAGTGGGTGAAAAGCTTTACCCACCTCGCACCTCATTTAAGACTTTGGTCTTGTAAGGTATAGCTTACATATCCATGTATATTAATATATACTAAAACATAAGTTGAAAGTATTTATTAGTATTTCGGAGTATTTCAGAGTTTTTCAGAGTATTTCGGAGTATTTATCTGTGATTTCGGAGTATTTAGTAGTGTTTTAGTAGTGATTTCTGAGTATTTCAGTGTATTTAATAGTGATTTCTGAGTATTTAGTAGTGATTTCTGAGTATTTAGTAGTGATTTCTGAGTGTTTCAGTGTATTTAGTAGTGATTTCGGAGTACTTATTAGTGTTTGTAGTGATTTCTGAGTATTTATTTGTGATTTAAAAGTCTTTTCAAGTGAGTATTGGTGATTATTAGTGAATATTAATGATTACTGAATATTTATAATGAATTAAAATGATTCCAAGTAATTATTGGTGTTTCTACAAAAATTCAAGCACTTCATCTATTGATTACTATTCGAAAGAGTCATGGAATCCTATATAACGTCCAGAGAACAAGTCCTTTCAGACACTTCTTGAGGAACGTCTTAAGCGAATTTCCAGTATTCACCAGAAAGGCTGGCCAGGCCAAATCTGCACCCAGCCCCAAGCCTCTCTCTTCTCCAAAGAGCCATTTCCTTCGTCAGCCTCAGCCCCAGAATCTCTTTTCCAGAAAGGCTGGCCTGGCCAGATTTGCACCCATCCCCAGGCGTCTCTCTTGCCCAACGCAGCCTCGGACTTGGCCTGTTTCAAAATAGTGTTGTTCAAAAAAACAAACTGCGTGGTATCGTTGGAGTACCAAGCAATGACCTCGTCGCTCAATTGCACCAGGCCCAAGATGGCTTCTTTGGGCACAACATCCGAGCCACTGGGGTCTGGGCCGGTGGGTGCAGGTGCTGCAGAAACAAGGGCAGTCAAGGCGAAAAAGACAGAGAATTTCATACTGAGTGTGGAGGAGTTGAAGAAAAGTGATGGGAATTAATGTACGTTTGACGGGGGGAAGTGCTGGTTATATACTGAATGTGAGCGTTGGTTTCTACTTTGGTTTCTACTTTGGTTTCTCTTGTGGCGTACTATTGGCTTGAGGTGTTTCATAGATATTCTTTGAAGTCCCAATTGGGATTACGGCCAGAGTAAATGCTTACAGAAGCTGTAGGGAGTGTAGACTGGGCTGCAGACAGAAGCTGTAGGGAGTGTAGACTGGGCTGTAGACAGGCTGGTGTGTGAGTATTTCTGGTGAGTCCTGTATGGGAAATAAACCCCCTGCATCGAGAGACGAAAAGCAGACTTCACCTTCTCCGAAATTCAGCCGGTGGTCGTGGCCGATGCTTCAAGTATGGCCCTTTGAGAGCCTAATGGGGCATGCGCAGCCATATGCGCGCGCAGAATATGCACTTTATTGTGCATGGCCGTCTTAAGACGCACTCCACATCCACTCAATATCTTCGATATGCCTCCATATATTTTCCTCCATAGATTTTTTTCCATAGATTGTCCTCCATAGATTGTGCCCCATAGATTTTCCTCCATATATTTTCCTCCATAGATTGTGCCCCCTAGATTTTCCTCCATAGATTGTCCTCCATATATTTTTTCATTATTGTTTGGCCTGTATGTGGGACTTGCATTGAGTGGGAGTGGGTATTCACACTTGTTACACTTTTGGCTAGCTCAGAAAACCACTGGGTTCTCTGGTTTGGGCCAATCCATAACACAATCTATTTTCCTCGACTTAGGGTGAAGTCCTGTTCCAAACTTAGTGTTAAAAGCATCTCAGGATAGTAGTCAGTGTCAGTGTCAGTGTCAGTGTCAGTAATTTCAGTAGTCAGTGTCAGTAGTTAGACAGAAAAGATGGTCACTCAAAGACCTGGTGCTTATTCTCCAAATCCGGCCCCAACGAGTGGTAGGCAAAAGACTTGCACGACTCAGCAAACGAAAAGAAAGAAAGTTTGTAGAAATAGATTCGGAGAACGAAAAAGAACCATACCAAGTGCAAATGCATTCTTCAGCACAGCAAAAGTGACCAGATCACCTGGTCAGAGAATTCATGGAACCTGGGGTGATCCAATGGCTGCAACGCTGCGGCTATGACATAGTTCCTGGTCTTTTCAAGCCCTTTACTTCGGTCCAGGATAGACCCAAATATTTTGGTGGTGCCGAGGTGGACCTGGACCGTGTTCAAATACGAAGACCGGTGTGCGTTGGCTCGGAAAATGTGACCACAACTCAAGAAAAAGGAGCTTCTTCTCAACTGAGATGTCTTGAAAGGTGCCACAACTCCTTCCGTAAGTATTCGTAGTCTCCCACCGAAACCACCTCGCCCGGGTCGAAAAGCTGGCGGAGCAAGTAGTAGAAAAGCTGGCGGAGCAAGTAGTCGAGAAGCTGGCGGAGCAAGTAGTCGAGAATCCGCTCAGGTGTATCTTTGGTCACACATTAGAGCAGATCATGCAGAGGGTTTCGATGTCGAAGTCAGAAGAACCCGTACGTAGGGCATGATCACAAACGTCAGTAGCCCTTGGTAGTCAAAGTATCTCTCCAAACATCCTAGTGTCCAGTATGAGTTAATAGTTGGTAGTTGGTAGTCAGTAGTCCGTAGTCAGCACTAGAGTATTAGTTTAGTGTAGTAGCAGTAGCAGTAGTATTAGTAGAGTATTAGTTTAGTGTAGTAGTAGTAGAGTATTAGTTTAGTGTAGTAGTAGTAGAGTATTAGTTTAGTGTAGTAGTAGTAGAGTATTAGTTTAGTGTAGTAGCAGTAGCAGTAGTATTAGCAGTAGCAGTTTTGAAAAACTCACATTTTGGCATTCACAATAAGATGTTTATCATTGAGAATATTAAGAACTCTCCTGAGATCCTCGTGATGTTTTTCTGTTGGATTGTGAACGACAATTTCGTCCAAATAGATAAGAAGGTTTGGGCATTCTTCGAAAATCTCATTCATAAGATGTTGAAACATGGCAGTGTTGAAACATGGCACGTCCATTCGTCTCACCGACGGTGTGAACGACATCACAAGCCAATGTTAGTGTCCAAAGGGCGTTGAAAAGCCTGTTTTGTCTTTATCATCGTCGTGCATCTTCTTTTTTTTATAAGATCAAGTTGAGAATATCTTTGAGTCTCCGAGTTGGGGGAAAAACATTATCAACCCAGCCTTTTGCATCTATTTCCAAGCGACATACCAGGACCAAAGGTCCATATACCAAATGCTTCTCTTGAAATCCCACCTTTTACCAGCCAGATTTATAGGAAGCATAAGCACAGCCATTAACTAAGGAGATCCAGGTGACGGAATCATCTCCATGAGTCAACAAACGTATACCGTAGTCTCTGCATTAGAATAATTATGGAGTGTCTATATCTTTCATTTCCAGTAATTCGTGTCAAAGTTCACCTTCCATATTTTAGTTAAGAGTGAAAGACCGATTATTAACTGCGTCAATTGAAGCGAGTCTGTATGTCACTAGTGGGACATTCAAAAGGGCCTTAGTAGTAAAATAAGGCACAAATCAAAACAATGCCCACCTCGATCGAGTCGAATGAGGGGACGCTTGTCCATAGTGTTATGTCAGATTCTCATTGATAAAAGAGCCAAAGCCAAAATCAGTATCGTAAAACCCAAAATCAGTATTGTAAAACCCAAAATCAGTATTGTAAAACCCGAAATCAGTATCGTAAAACCCAAAATCAGTATCGTAAAACCCAAAATCAGTATCGTAAAACCCCACACCCCATGGTATACCTATATCCATATTATAAGCACAGCCACCATTAAAGTTGAACTTTATAGGTTTAGAAGCTGGGGTTCCATGGACAAAAATCTCGAATTGACCTTTCGTTGTGATTAGAGAGGAGCTAAAAAGCGGTTCCAATCTACCATCGACTTTGACGAAGAAAACCCTTTCATCGAAGGCTCTTGTACACAAACTGGCGCCCGAAAATGTAAGAAGAAATTGAAGAAATTGAAGAAATTGAAGAAATTGAAGAAATTGCTTTGCTACTGTTCCCAAAATGGAACACACAGCTGCTTTTATGAGTCTACTAAATAGGCTTCGAACCCATAGAACTAATTTGTTAGCAATTATTGTGGTGTAAGCTTATTCATAAAAATATTGTTTTGTTGATTCTTTATTAGACCCTTGAGTTATGGTAAGTACCTTTTTTTTTTTTTTTTTTTTGACGTTTGATAATGCGGGAACGTTCCTACTTATATAAATAGGTGTATGACTAGCTTGCGATAAGGTAGATATACATCTTGAACTGTGACATTATTAAGTGCTTGGTCATCAATGCAAAGCCGTAAGTCGGCTGTATTTTTCTCAAAAAAATAGCACTGGAGCTGCAAATGGAGAGTTAGAACGGGACACAAATCCTTGGCCCAACAAATCCTTTATTTGCTTCTTTAGCTCATTAACTTCATGTTGCACCAGGCAGTCTGGAGCCCGTTTGATGGGGGTAATTTATAAGTTTATTTAGACATTGTGATGTTTTTATGCTATATCACATTCATATGGTTTAATAGTAAGAGGTATAGCAGATGAAGATGATGGTTCTTACGAGTTAGCTATTTATAGAGCTAGTTATTTTTCTGTAGGACAGAGGTAGTTATTTTTCTAGAAAAGAGGTAGTCGTTTTTCTGTAGAAAAGAGGTATTATTTTTCTAGAAAAGAGGTAGTTATTTTTCTAGAAAAGAGGTAGTTATTTTTCTGTAGAAAAGAGGTAGTTATTTTTCGATAAAAAATGCCAGTTATTTTTCTATAGAAAAGGCTAGTTATTTCTCTGTAGACTAGTTATTTTTCTAGAAAAGAATAAAAAGAACGAATATACATTAGTAGATATAACTGAAAGTACGACAGATTCTGAAACATTAAAAAGGTTAGTTAATTATCTTCATAATGATATATATGGTTTAAGCACATTATTAGCTGAAAATAAAGTGTATAATAGTTTACACGATTTTACAGAACAAGTAAAAAAGTCGGGACAATTAAATTTGTCTTCTGGTTATGGTATGCCTTTTAAAACATTGAATAAAAAAGTATCTTTATCTCAGGTATTAGACGCATGTTCAAATAAAATACAACTTCAGAAAGAAACAAAAGCATTGTCGAAATGGATCGTCCTAGAAAAAGTCGTATATCTCGGTGGTAGTCGAATTCATCCCTGCTTTTCACTTCGTAATTAGTATAACATACAGCAAGGCCACAAATATTTTGTGACTGATGCCAGTCAATTGATAAATAATGTCTTTACAAGCTTTGCTTTCTATCACTTTATTTTGGTCTATTGAACCAAAGTACATATACAGGTTTGTACAAAACACCCATGATTTTATTATATAATGGTATCTCCAATATTCTTATCTCCAATACTTATACAGCCTTTGCGTTCCATTATTTTGTTTTTTTTAGAATCTATTCTCACATGAATCCATTTTTTAGCAGCTCTTTTTAAGCTATTTTCGTAATATAATTTTTGTTGTGTCCCCAGTTTATAAACCAGTTTCACAAGCCTTTTATTTTACTCTTTTTTTTATCTTCGTCTTTTTTAACTTCGTCTTTTTTCCTCTTTTTTTTTTTTATTTTTCTCTTTTTATTTTCCTCTTTTTAGCTTCCTCTTTTTTATTTTCCGCTTTTTATTTTCCTCTTTTTAACTTCCTCTTTTTAGCTTCCTCTTTTTCAGCCCCAGCTGTGGCACCTTTGGCTGCCAATCTTTTATCCAACTCAACGGCTTCCTCCGCACCTACTGAAGTGTCCAGCCTTGTATCAAGTGCATCTAGCGTTTGTCAAGCTCATCTAGTGTTGCATCGGATCTGGCCAGCTCCGAGGCCTCTGAAACAGCTACTTTGGCAAGTCGCAAAGTCTGAAGGCGCCGTCTGAGAACAAGAGCAAGTGCTGTACTATAGTTTAGAAATTCGGACTCAGCTTCGGCGCCAGTGAAATACCACTACCTCCATCGTCTTTTGACTAATGAAGGAATTACTCCAAGTACATTTTTTAAAATTCAGAAACTGTCTAATGGGGAGTTTGGCTGGGGCGGCACATGTGTTAAATAATAACGCAGATGTCCTAAGGGGGGCTCATGGAGAACAGAAATCTCCAGTAGAATAAAAGGGTAAAAGCCCCCTTGATTTTGATTTTCAGTGTGATTACAAACCATGAAAGTGTGGCCTATCGATCCTTTATGTTTACCTCAGAATTGGATGCTAGAGGTGCCAGAAAAGTTACCACAGGGATAACTGGCTTGTGGCAGTCAAGCGTTCATAGCGACATTGCTTTTTGATTCTTCGCTGTCGGGTCTTCCTATCATACCGAAGCAGAATTCGGCAAGCGTTGGATTGTTCACCCACTAATAGGGAACGTGAGCTGGGTTTAGACCGTCGTGAGAAAGGTTAGTTTTACCCTACTGATGGATGATTGTTACAATAGTAATTGAACTTAGTACGAGAGGAACCGTTCATTCAGATAATTGGTATATGGCTTTGTTTGATAAAGCATTGAGCCGAAGCTACCATCTGTTGGATTATGGAACAGCTACTGCCAAAGGCTTGTTGAACTTATTAAGAGGAAGCCAAAGTGATTCTAACTTGGCTTCGGCTTCGGCTTCAAAGTCTTCTTCCTTTGCATCTTCTTCTGCTTCGCCAGATGATGACGATTTCGACTGTGCAGAAGATGACGATGTTATCACACTGATGACACTGCCACCAAGGGTGGCATCATAAATGACCTTTTTGGAATCACTACCACTACCACGTCTTCCAGCAAGACCCCTCAAACCACTTCTTCTGGATCTTTTTCCAAAGCTTCGGAGTCATCTTCCGGTTCTTCTTCCAAAGCTTCGGAGTCATTTTTTGGTTCTGCTTCCAAAGCTTCGGAGTCATCTTCTGGTTCTGCTTCCAAAGCTTCGGAGTCATCTTCTGGTGGCTCAGGTATTTTCGACGGACTCTGGTGAAAGCTCCACTGCCCCATCCTCCTCGTCTGTGACAAACTCAAAGACTTCTGGAAGTGCAAGCATAACCAAAAAAGCTTCTAGCACCGCTGAGAGTATCTTTGATAACTTATTTGCCTCAGGTAGTGCTTCTGCTTCTTCTGCCTCAGCTTCTTTGGACGACGATGAAGATGATGAAGACTGTATTGATACTGACACCCTTTTCCCAACCAACAACGGTGCCGGAACAGCAGCAGAAACCAATGCTCCTGCTTCTGTCACTGCTTCTGCCTGGGGTGGATCCTCTAAAGTCATTTCCAAGACTGCTTCTGTCACCGCCTCAGACTACGATGACGACAATGACACTTTAGACGACGATGACGACGATGACGACGATGTCGCCTCAGACGACGATGATTGTGAAACCGAAACCAACATCATCATCCCGGAAAATACCAAGATCACCCATAAAACAACCCTGCTGGCTAAGACCCCCGCTGAAACTACTTCCAAGCTGACCGCAGTCACCACGAACAAATATGGAAGCACTGTCACTACAGTTGTTGTTGTCACTGGCACACCAAAGACTCCAACTTACACCACCAAACACTCGGTTTACACCACCACACAGGTGAAGGAAATCACCACCGCCAACGAGATTGGGGTAGTCACCACTAAGGTTGTTACAACTGTGTATGCTACAACTTTGGGAGACCAGGAGCTTGAGTGAGAGGAGGAAGATGAAGAAACATCTACTGTTGTGGTTGACGGAGGTTCCGGTTCTCATTCAGGTTCAGGTTCTGGTCACTCTGGTTTTGGTCACTCTGGTTCTGGCAACTCTGGAAACTCTGGAAACTCTGGAAACTCTGGAAACTCTGGAAACTCTGGAAACTCTGGAAACTCTGGCTCTGGCTCTGGCTCTGGCTCTGGCTCTGGTTCTGGTTCTGGCTCTGGTTCTGGTACTGTGATCACACCCAAATGGTGGCAGTCTTCTTCCACAGGCAGCTATGACGCCGAGTGTGATGCTCAATGTGATGACTATGACTGTGGTGATAATGAATACGACAATATCCTCATTTATTTACTTTCCTCTTTTTTTACCTTCCTCTTTTAACTTCTTCTTTTTTTACTTTCCTTTTTTTTTATCTTCCTCTTTTTAACTTCCTCTTTTTTTAACTTCTTCTTTTTCTTTAATATCCTCTTTTTATCTTCCTCTTTTTTTAACTTCTTCTTTTTCTTTAATATCCTCTTTTTATCTTCCTCTTTTTAACTTCCTCTCCTTTTTTCATTTTCCTCTTTTTAACGTCCTCTTTTTCTAACTTCCTCTTTTTTCCTCTTTTTCTTTTTAACTTCCTCTTTTTTTTTACTTTCCTCTTTTTACCTTTCTCTTTTATTTATCTTCCTCTTTTTAATTTCTTCTTTTTTGTTACTTCCTCTTTTTTTTTACTTTCCTCTTTTTTTACCTTCCTTTTTTTACCTTCCTCTTTTTACTTTCCTTTTTTTTAACATCCCCTTTTTCTTTAACACTCTTTTTTTACCTTCCCCTTTTTACCTTCCCCTTTTTAACTTCCCCTCTTTCTTTTTCATCCACCAGCCTTAATATTCTCATTACATCTTTTATCTTCTGGTACAACTATAGACGTCCATTGAGTTATATCACTCTTTATTGTCTCCTCTATCTTTACCTGTCAACGAATACCTAGCGTGTACGGAGCCAAGGTACTCTGTGGAGTGTTGTACGCAGGCCATTGAAAGGACAATACGCCAGTGAGGGTCTTAGCCGAACTGAAAAGTATAAGAAGTACTGTGGACCCATCATATAGAACGGTGGTGTAAGGTACAACTCACAAATCCCTGTATAATATGTACTAAAACAAAAATGAAATTACCTAAGTACCTTATCTAAAACGAATTCTTATATCTCATCTAAGAACTGATTTTCCTATCAGTTTTCAACGTTTTCAATGCTTTATTTGTAGTTACCTTTTTGTATATCTGTATTCATATATTAGTAATATTTATATTAAACAATAATTTGAAGCTAACAATTCTTTCTGTCTGAACAAGTAGATATGTATAAGCCGTCTATATCTGGAAATGGTATTATCTCTTCACCTTCTTCGTCTAATATACCTTCAAATCCACTATTGGAGCTTCTTCGTCTAATATACCTTTAAATCCACTATTGGAGCTTCTTCGTCTAATATACCTTCAAATCCACTATTGGACCTTCTTCGTCTAATATACCTTTAAATGGACCTTCTTCCAATCTCCAATTTAGCATAGTCGTGAAGTTTCAGATTATACTTATAAGGTATAGTTTTTTGGCTCTGACTTTGCATTTTCACATTGTCCTTGAGCTCCTCCACGGCCTCTTGTGGAACATTTTCAAGCACGTCGGAGTCATCGTATATTCTCTCGGTGTTTCAACTTTTGTTTTAGTATATATTAATATACAGGGATATGTAAGTTGTACCTTACAAGACCAAAGTCCTATGTAACGGGTCCACAGCGCTTCTTATACTTTTCAGCTGCCTGCATACCCGCGCAGTACCTTGCCTCCTTACACGCTAGGTATTCGTTGACACGGTGTAGAAAAAAGGCAATATAGGCGAGTCCGGGAGCTTGAGGCCCACCGTAATCAAGGCTGAGGAATCAAAGTATTTCAACATAACATTTATGTTAACAACAATTTGCCGGTTTCAAAAATACCCAGAGACCCGTGGAGAAAATCTCCGGTTCCCAAAAAATTGCCCTTTTCTGTACGGGTGCCATCTGGACCCGTTGGGCTGGCTTTGCCATTACCCCGCGTAACTACTTGTTGGCCATTGTCATTTTCTTGGCCAGTGTCATTTTCTTGGCCAGTGTCATTTTCTTGGCCGGAGTGGCAGGCTACCAATTGACCCGTGTGGTAACTACAGAAGGGCTCAAGGTGATACTCCTGTGCAGGTGTTCAAGACCGATTTAACATGTGCAAGCTTAATACTGGCAGTTTAGACGGTAGATGGCGCTGGTAATATTTCTTTTTAGTTTATATTTCTTTGATTAATCTCATTTAATATGTGGCATTCAATTTGTTTCTTTTGTTTCTTATCTACGGCTACCTCTCGTCCTTCATATATCAAACTATTGGATTATTACATACTTCCATTATTTCGCCTATCCAATCTATAGACATATTGTTAGATCCACCTGGAGTGTCCTACCTATGGAGGTATTTTAAGCCCCCACTGTCTAATCCTAATAATGGCCATACCAAGACGCTAAGACCCAACATCACAGGATATTGGGACGGAGTTCTGTGCTATTGTTCTCGTTCTAAGTCACACGCACTCCTCTGAAAGTATTTAAGTACCTTAGATTTCTCCCTCGGAGAAATTATCGGCAAATGAATATAGTAAACAGAGTACCTGACGAAACTGGATTCTAACACATATAAGCTAGAGAATAATCAAAAGCCTTTATCTTTTGTGAACCCCAAATTTCATAATTACTTATTTCACTATTTATTATATATCAATTTTAGTTTCTGCTCTAGTCTAAACTTTTGGTATATATAATTCAGAAATAAAATCCTTTCCATGTTTTTACCAGGCTAACTCTAAGTCCCTGACTTTTCAGAAACTTTTATTGCTTTTTCACACTTTCAAAGATACAGAATAATTAGCCGAACATGTAGAGAAATTAAATTATATACGCAAAAAGGAATTAAACAAACTGCTGCTAAACCGGGTTGTATAGTTAAAAATAATGCCTCGAGGAAACGAGCTTTGGAGTCGAAACACCAAGTCATTGCTTAGGCTTTGTCTCTCACTGAGCCGGTCCAAAGATTCTTCCACAATCAAAGCTAGCATGCATAAAAAGACGGGCTTGGACCGAAGAAAAGTGATCACTTCCACGTCGCTCATATCGCTGGAAAACGCACCGACGTCAATGTATGGTTGGCCATTGTCTTATTCTTAACAAATAGGGAGATGATATCGTTTTTAAAAAACCTGAAAAGATGCCCCGATTCAATCTCATTGGATAGTAGTGTTTCCTTACTGGAGCCAGGGCAATCGAAAACGTCCAAAAAAAAAGAAATGACGAAGCAAAGCTGTGAGTAGTTCAAAGGCTCGGAATTGCTGGCGGAACCAACGATCTTGCCCCACATATTTTGCAAGCACCTCAAAAGTTCAACACCATCGGAACTTTGCGTGGAGTTTCTAATTCTATCCACCGGGCACCCAAATTGTACTACCCCAAATTGTACTACCCCAAATTGTACTACCCCAAATTGTACTACCCCAAATTGTACTACTGCAAATTGTACTACCCCAAATTCTACTACCCCAAATTCTACTACCCCAAATTCTACTACTGCAAATTGTACTACTGCAAATTGTACTACCCCAAATTGTACTACCCCAAATTGTACTAGCCCAAATTGTACTACCCCAAATTCTACTACCCCAAATTGTACTACCCCAAATTCTACTACCCCAAATTCTACTACCCCAAATTGTACTACCCCAAATTGTACTAGCCCAAATTGTACTAGCCCAAATTGTACTACCCCAAATTGTACTAGCCCAAATTCTACTACCCCAAATTGTACTACCCCAAATTGTACTACTGCAAATTGTACTACCCCAAATTGTACTACCCCAAATTCTACTACTGCAAATTGTACTACCCCAAATTGTACTACCCCAAATTCTACTACCCCAAATTCTACTACTGCTACTCTGATTGAGGAATTGTGAGCCCTCACTATCTAATCCTAACAAAAGCCATCATCGCTATTGTTCTCGTGCTATGTCGCACGCCCTCTTCTCTAAAAGTATTGAAGTACCTCAGATTGTTCCTGCCTTCATGACCATCTACGATATTGCCGGTTTGACCAAGGGCGCCCACGCCGGAGAAGGTTTGGGTAACAATTTCTTGGCCAAAATCAGAGCCGTCGATGCCATCTACCAGGTAATCCGATGTTTTGAGGATGCCGACATTATCCACATCAATGACAAAGTCAACCCTATCAATGACTTGGAGATCAAGGACAAAATTGGAGATCAAGGACAAAATTGGAGATCAAGAACAAGAAGGAGGAGGCAGAGTTGGTCAAGCGTATCATCAACATGTTGAAGAACGGAGTCAGAGTGGCCAACCAAAAGTGGACGCAGAAGGAGGTCGAAGTCATCAAGTATAGTCTGTTAGTCTATTAGTCTGTTAGTCTGTTAGTATCTAAGTATTTTAGTATTTCAGTATTTTAGTATCTAAGTATTTTAGTATCTAAGTATTTTAGTATTTCAGTATTTTAGTATCTAAGTATTTTAGTATTTCAGTATTTTAGTATCTAAGTATTTTAGTATCTAAGTATTTTAGGATTTTGGTATTTTATTATTTCAATATTTCAGTATCTAAGTATTTTAGTATTTTATTATTTTAGTCATCAACTCCATGTACCCGTTGACCGCCAAGCCATGTATCTACTTGCTTAACTTGAGTGAGAGAGACTACTCTAGAAAAAAGAACAAGTGGTTGCTGAAGATCAAGGTGTGGGTTAACACCAACTCGCCCGGAGATGTGGTGTTTCCACTTTCCGTTTCCATGGAGTCTCACTTGGCCTCGTTGGAGTCGCAGGAAGAAAACGACGCTTACTTGAAGGAGGTCGGCGCCGAATCTGCCTTGCCTAAGATCATCACCACCATGAGAAAGAAATTGGACTTGATTTCCTTCTTCACCGGAGGCCCTGACGAAGTCTGAGAATGGACCATTAGAAAATGGTACACTGCTCCTCAGGCGGCAGGTACCATCCACACCGACTTGGAGAGAATCTTCATCTTGGCCAATGTCATGAAGTACGAATGACTTTGTTGCTTGAACATGGCATCCACAGAAGAAATACGTTGAAGAGCATCTTTCAACTTTTGTTTTAGTATATATTAATATACAGGGATATGTAAGTTGTACCTTACAAGACCAAAGTCCTATGTAACGGGTCCACAGCGCTTCTTATACTTTTCAGTTCGGCTAGGACTCGTACAGCCTTCATTGTTCAGAATCTGCACAGCCTCTATTGTTCAGAGTCTGCACAACCTTCTATTGTCCTTTCAATGGCCCGCGTACAACATATCCTCGAAGTACCTTGCCTCCGTACACGCTAGGTATTCGTTGACAGCATCAGGTTTCTTTAAAGTATTCTCCGAATCTTTAAGCAAGAGGTTAAATTCACATACTACCACAGGACATTTATGATGACCACAAGATTTGGAATCGCTGGATTCGGTAGATTCCGAAGGTAACAAGTTTCCCCCATATAGAGGAGCGTCTTTTCGTGCCTTATAAGGATATACTAGAATTTGAAGAAGCTAAAAAGGTGTTTTTAAAGAATGTTTATACAATTGATGACTTATATTCTTTTAGATCTGAGGCTAGTAAATGTACACCTCAAATAGAAAAAGTTACGACTACTGATTTAAGTCTTTTCAATTTGCATTGAGCTGCAGAGAAGCCTATGGGAAATTTAGCTGCCGTAAGTTATACAGGTCTATAAATAATCAGATTTTTGCAACTTTTTCTGGGCTTAAAAATTTGAAATATAGTAAAGTTAAAGTGTTGATTTTGGTGGGCTAGTTTTTTTTTTCTTATTAAGCGTATTTTGTTCTTTAATTGGGGGCCTTCTTAAGTTTGTTTAAATGGAGGTTGTAGTTGAATTTCTTTAGCATAGGTTTATGTTTTATGTTAAATTGTATATGTATTATTTTTACATTTATAATATGTAAACTGTTATACGATTTCGAGTATCTATTGCTTGTATTCAATGGGATATATAAGTCAGTATCGATAAATAACATAAAATAGACAATACTGATGGAAAAAAAAAAAAAAAAAAAAAAAAAAAAAAAAAAAAATAAAGTATATGCCCATCCACTCACCATAGAGCTTTGAATCCGATGAGTAACGATCGATTTCTGTGCCGGTTGAGTCGGTTTCTGTCAACGAGTACCTAAAATGTACGCAGGAAACGTACTTCGTGGATATGTTGTAATCAGGACACGGAAAAACAATAGGGCTACACGGACCTTGAACAATAAGGCTGTGCGTGCTTGGAACAATAAGACTGCAGGCCTCGAACAATAAGACTGCTGATCTTAGACGAACAAAAAGTATAAGAGGTGCTGTGGCCCCATCACATAGGACTTTGGTCTTGTAAGGTACAACTTATTGATACTAAAACAAAACGTTGAAACTAACATAGACCAATGAACTTCAAAGAATATGGTTTTTTTCTTGACAAATGACCTTCCGAGGGTGTGATCGTTTTCTTCGCTGCACGCTTGGGAGCCTTTAGTTTTAGGCTTGGCTGGACATTTGACTGATATATCCGGCAAATAAACGTGGGAGTCGCACTCCGATACACTTCCCAATCCCCAGACTTTGCAGCTGGTCTTTTTTATAGGATTTTGCCAAAATCTGAACTCATAGGCTTCAAGTAGATTTCCACTTCGTAACACTGCTCTTCGCGCTTTTCGATGGAGACCAATCGAGCTTCTAGCAAGTTGTTCCAGCACGAATAGAAGGTGGTATTGGTAATCTTGCCATCGTTATCAATATCCAACTTTTCACGACTTATCTTGGACCCATACGCAAAGTACGTATCATAGAACCCAAAGTACCCATCGGTGGCTGTACCGACACTTTTAGCATATTTGCCTTCTTCCAAGATGAACTCGGTCGGAATGGCAACGCCTCCGTCGTAGAACATCAAACTGAGAGTAAGGTCCATGTAAGGATTTATTTCTCCAGAGAAACGCAACATTTGTCCATTATCTTTGGCAAGAAACACATATGGCTGGGGTGCAGCCGCCGAAGGCACCTCTATTTGTTCCTTTTTTTGTTCCCCTTTTACTTCCCCACTTTGTTCTCCAGACCCGTTCTCCCCAGACAGCTTCGTCAGGGCAGTGGAAGCGTCCCGGTATTCTTGCAAAAGGTAAATGGCCACCTTAAAACAGTCTGGAGAACGTCTAAAGGTGATAATAAATTGGATCTGGGCTTCGGACCGGCATGAATAGTACTCAGCATTGTGGAGCCTGCCATCTTCATCCATCTTCAAGTCCACCGGGTCAGAAGCTTTTCCAAAAGCAAGAATTCGATCGTAGAACCCAAGGTACCCATCATAGGCAGTGCGTATGCTGATGGCCGCCTTGTTTTCCATGATGAACTCCACCCCGCGGTGGCCAATGCTCGGTCCATAACATAACACCCCGTACATATGCCCTTTGTGCTTGTAGAACTGGACTCCAAGAGGCACCATGGTTCCTTGGATATTTGCATGCAACACATATGAAACGTTGAAAGCCACAGAGGAGGGAGCCACTTTTTGAAGCAACTGTTTACTTTTTTCCAGATGGTCCTCAGGTTCAACCAACTGCTTATCTGTTTCCAGAAAGCCTTTGAGTGTTTCAAGCATTGGCTTATTTTCCTCTAGGGACACTTTAGTTGAGTCCAAAAACGAGTTCCAGAAGACCCCATGTTCTCCTTTCTCAACCACCGTTTCCAGCCCCGGCCTGTGCTTTTTTGTAGTCTTGTGGAAATGGAAATGCAAGAGGTAGATGTCCACCAGAAAACAGGAGGCAGTAAAATTGTATGTGGTGATCATGTTTACATTGGGAGGGCCGCCGCAGGAGTAGAAATCAAAATTGCAGAGTCTCCCGTGATCATCCAAAAGCAAATTAATTCCATGGATGTTAGGGCTAAACAGGAGCACCTCGTCCAAGATTCCAAGGCGCCCATCAAGTGGAGCGCCCACGCTAAAAGCCTTGCGGTCCCTGATTTCGAAATTCACCGGGTCTTCAAGATCGGGTCCGTACCACAAGGCACTTGAGTAAATTCCAGCAATTGATTGGAGCATGCCTCCAAGAGGCTGTAGGGTTCTGTTGACCCTGGCATAAAGCACATACGTCAAGTTGCGGGTGTCATGTAATAACTTGAGATCTTTTTTTTTCTGAGTCACCAGGGCCCCAGGGTGTCTTCCGTAGTGGTACGACATATTCCTGGAACTATCTGCAGAGGAGGTCTCTTTAAAAGATTCGACTTTACTGGCGGTGTATCTATGACGAAATTGGAACCCTGTAGCTTCGGAAAAGTCCGTTGCAGACGGAGAACTACGGGCAAACTTATTATCAGGCTCGTTATCTTTTCCAAATAAGGTTCCATTCACCAGGGAAATCTCAGGAGCATTTCCATCAGGCAAGAGGTAGAGGAGCACTTCAAAGCAATGGACACCATAAGGGCTCTTGTCCTGGTAGAAAATCTGGTATATGTTTTTGGCGGTGGACATTTGGCACGAGTAAAAACGGCCATTTAGAAGCTTGTTATCCTTGTCCAAATGCAAAAATGTCGGAGTGACCGTAGGACCAAAACCAACTACTGTCTCAAAAAACCCTACCGCTTCGTGGTTGGCAGTGTAAGCGTAGTTCTCTTGAATCAAGCTGAATCTGGTAGGAACTGCCTGTGAGTCTCCATAGGAAAATACACTGACATCCAGAGATTCCGCCAAAGAAGCGTTGGAAAGTGGGACCAAAGTGTCGTTCACCTTGGCAAAGAAAACCCATGATTTGATAGGCTGTGCCCCCGTAGTGGCTGAGAGAAGAGAGACAAAAAACAACCAAATTGGATTCATGATAGTATCGTAGAGAGGATAAGCTGCGAGTTTTTATACCACCGCAAAAGGTGCCTTGCAGTCACCCCATGGAAGTAATACTCCAGAGTAGCACATTGGGCGAGTAACTTTATCCCTGGCGCGTGCACACTTCCTGCATGCAAGGAGCGTATAAAGCCGCTGGGTCGTTTTCTGGTTTTATAATTGGAACCACCCAAAACCAAGGTCCACTCAAATAAAACTTCCCCTAAACCATCATCCTCTTTTCCACAATGACCGAATTCCTTCCACACTGATCAAATTCCTTCCACACTGATCAAATTCCTTCCACACCGACCAAAAAAAAACTTCCTCTTCGATACAGAATCAAACCCTTCCACATTGACCAAAATCTTTCCTCTGCTATGCAGAAACAATTCCCGCTTAACCTTTCTTCTGATCTGGTAAAGATCATGCTATAACCACAGTATCAAAAAATAGAATTTTTTTTTCTGGATCTGCGTATGCATTAGCGTAGACCACAGACTGGGTCAAGTGGTAGTTTTGACAGAATCAAGAGAAAAAAAGCCCATTTTTCTGGCGCTTCGAAGTGTAAGCCAAATCCGGGATATATAAAAAGACTCAGTTGACGCCTAAGTGAGCTATACAACCTTTTATTGCTGAGACTTACGGGGTTGGTCCCCCTAACAAACATCCAGATCACGTCTTGAATAAGAAACAATGACCATCAGTCAGATTTGGGAAATACTCTATTAAGGAAGAACTGCACTTTCTGGTTTAGGAACCAGTTTATGAAAAAAGATGGTAAAGGACGACTCTGTGCCGCTTATGGAGCTTCACATTATTAAATGCGGGATGGTTTGGAACGTATCAATGCATCCGCTACTTTCCAAAAAGCTTGTGAAAAAGGTTTCATATTACTACCATCTATTTCTAATCACTGCTATTACCATCCATTCCTAATTATTACTGCCACTACTACTATGGGATCCAATTGGGAGCTGGGATAGAAAGAAATATTACAGGCTGATCTAGGGTAGCGAGAATGGCGGGGAAAATAGTGGTGAAATGGTAGTGAGAATGACGGGCAAAAGAGTGGTGTGGTATTGTGCAGAATGTTTAGGGGAAACTGAGGGGTCGCAGATTCTAACACGAAATCGATTTAGTCTTCTCAAAGGTCCAGGAAGTCCACAAGAAAGATTTAAATACCAGACATTTAGCAATCATTGAATAGTGCTCTGTATACTACACTATACACTACACTATACACCAATTAGGCCTTGTTTTGGTGCCGGAAAATACCAAACTCCTGCTCCACCTTGGGCCTGCGAAAATCCACATCCATTTGGGGTACCAGAACGGTACCAAATCCACACAATCGATCAACAAAGTGGCTCCACCGTCAATGATTTTGTTTATAACCTCGTGAGTAAACATCATCTGGGCGTTCGTTCCAAATATTACTCCATGTTCCAAATATTACTCCATGTTCCAAATATTACTCCATGTTCCAAATATTACTCCATGTTTCAAGATGACTGAAACTACAGAGAAAAACACTGCTCTAAATATTTTAGAGCCATGACGATTAATGAGTTCTCTATGTACATTCAATTTGGTCTAACAGTGTACTGTTGAACCGTTCGGTCACTGAACGTCTTGGTGGATCGTTTTTAGGTGGTGGCAATTACCTCGTCTCGAAGCCGTAACCACTGTATACACTTCCTCATACACTCCATTCATACTCCATTCATACTCCATTTATACTGCATTGATACTGCATTTATACTCCATTTACACTCCATTCATACTCCATTTATACTGCATTGATACTGCATTGATACTGCATTTATACTCCATTTACACTCCATTCATACTCCATTTATACTGCATTGATACTGCATTTATACTCCATTTATACTCCATTTATACTCCATTTATACTCCATTTATTCACTACATTTTACTACTACTACACTATATACTCCATTATACTCCATTTATACTCCATTTATACTACTACTACTACTGTTAGACCCACCATGGGTTTTTAACTTTTGTTTTAGTATATATTAATATAAGGGATATGTAATTACCTTACAAGACCACCATTCTATGTGACGGGTCCACAGCACTTCTTATACTTTTCAGTTCGGCTAAGACCCGCACTGTCTTATTGTTCAGGGTCTGTGAAGCCTTATTGTCCTTTCAATGGCCTGCGTACAACATATCCACGACGTACCTGGCCTCCGTACACGCTAGGTATTGGTTGACAAGTATAGAGTAGATTATGTAGTGTAGTAGTACAGTAGTAGAGTACAGCAGTGGAGTAGTAGACAGTAGTAGAGTATAGAGTAGAGTATAGAGTATAGAGTATAGCAGTGGAGTAGTAGAGAGTATAGAGTAGATTATACTAGTAGAGAGTAGAGAGTAGAGAGTAGAGAGTAGAGAGTAGAGAGTAGAGTATAGAGTAGAGTAGTATGAAGTATAGTATTAAATTATACTAGTATAGAGTATAGAGTATGTGTTGAGAGTTGTAATATACACTCCCGTAATCTGGAACAGTTATCACGTTACTTTCAATAAGTCACGTAAGTGTGGGAGTCCAGTGATCATCCTAAACGACTTATATTCGTATCTGTATATAATATTATACTAAGAGATCCTTGTATTCCTATCTGTATATAATATTCTACTAGGAGTTCCTTATATTCCTATCTGTATATAATATTATACTAAGAGATCCTTGTATCCTACACCGTTGTTTCGATGATCTCTTATAAGGATATTCTCGTCCATTCTTATACGCTCCAGCTTTTCTCTCTCTTCAGTCTCTTACTGACATTATCTTCTCCAAGACAATGCCTAGACATTAGACGAGAGCTGGACGAGAGCTTAGACGAGCACTCAGAGAGGTTTCCCATCTCTTCAACAATACTCTTTATTGTTTCATCTGTATAAGTCACCTGAACATGCAGTGCACCTGCTTGTACTGATCCCTCAAGTTCAACAGTATAGAGTATAGCAGTGGAGTAGTAGAGAGTAGATTATGTAGTGTAGTAGTAGACTATACTAGTAGAGTATAGAGTAGAGAGTAGAGAGTAGAGAGTAGAGAGTAGAGAGTAGAGAGTAGAGAGTAGAGAGTAGAGAGTAGAGAGTAGAGAGTAGAGACTATAGAGTATGGACTATAGAGTATGGACTATAGAGTATGGAGTATAGAGTAGACTATGTAGTAGATTATGTAGTCCAGTGTTAGACCCACCATGCGTAAACACACTACCTATAGAGGTATTTTTCGAGCCTACGTATGCCAAAGACTCGTCCAAGGCACCATACCCCGTGACTTGGACTCATCCATTCACCTTACCTCGTGACATGGCTCCACTTTTCTGGGACCCACTGGTTAGCTATATAAGTACTCCGATTCCTACCTACTGGGAAACCATCGGCGAATAAACATAAAACAGAGTACTGGACGTAACCAGATCTAACAACTACTACTACACTACTTACTCCATTTATACTCTATTATACTCTATTTATACTACTCCATTTATACTACTACTACTACTACACTACTACTAATACTAATACCAATACTACTACTAATACTAATACTACACTATATACACTATATACTCCATTTATACTATCGTATTGTAATGGTCACTTTCTCCTTTTTAAAGTTTATCTATAGTGATCTCGTAGAGAAGATAACGCCAGATCCGCAACGACGGTTGCAGTACCAGGAGGACCTGTGATTAACCACGGAGTGGTATCCAGTGGGTGACTCATACTATAAGACATTGACCTCATAGTCTCATCAAGATATGTAAACACTCTAGGCAAACAAGCGTTTTGATGCCTCGAACGTCGAACCTGATCTCCGATACGTTTGATTCATTGTTCCGTTATCCCACAAATTCCGGGAAATCGGTGGAGGGACAGGCGGATGTGCATGGATGTGCGATTCAGCTTGAAGGCCCTAACAGGCTAGCTAATACCATCCCGTCTCCTACCGTCACTGAAAGGAATCCGACTGCACTGTCACAGACCCTGAAACCTCGACTTGCACACTCCACTGTCCTGCTGGATCCGCAGGTTGTGAACAAGTCAGCTGAGTGTAATGACCTGAGTTCTGCAGGGGACTCTACGCCAACCATCAAATGCCAAAAGCGACTGCTGCCGCAACCGTCTGATCTGCCGCAACCACCTGATCTGATGGTATCCTTGGTGGGCTGCAAAAACGGTGGTGGTACCCTCGAGTGTGCGTTCAGCAAAACGCATTCGGCAAAACGCATTCGGCAAAACGCCTTCTACAGAGTTCCGTACCCTTGACAGGTCTCTAGAATGTGTCTTACCGACTACCACTGCTATTCTTAGCTCTCGAGGGAGAATGGCTGAATATCCTTTTGCTGCAATTCTAAGGAATTACACGGTCATACTTGGACTGACTCAGGGATACGTTTATCGTTGCTTGGAGGTTATCATCCCGGATGTTAGAGAGCTACAGAATATCAATGTTGATTCTCCTAGAGGTTTTTCCAGTGACGCTCCCACCACAGGGCATTTTATGGTGTCACTGGTGGGACCACGTACCGACTCTGCACACCAATTCCCAGTCAGACTGCTCACCAATTTCCAGTCAGACTGCTCACCAATTCCCAGTCAGACTGCTCACCAATTCCCAGTCAGACTGCTCACCAATTTCCAAATCTTATGCTGAGGCACAGAGGCTTTATACTACTACTACTACTACACTGCATACTTTATACTACACTATTCACTACTACTACTACTACTACACCACATACTACATTTATACTGCTCCATTTATACTGCTCCATTTAGTAGTAGTAGTAGTATTAGAAGTAGTATTAGTACTAGTACTAGTAGTATTAGAAGTAGTAGTAGTAGTAGTATACGTGGTAGTGTAGTATACGTGGTAGTGTATAGTGTAGTAGTAGTAGTAGTAGTAGTAGTAGTAGTAGTAGCATATAGTGTAATAATTATCTGAGAGTGTTACTACTACTACTACTACTACTACTACTACTACTACATTATATACTGCTTTTCTACTACATTTATACTACATTTATACTACTACTACATTATACACTACATTTATACTACTACTACTACGTTTATACTAAATTTATACTACATTTATACTCCATTTATATTACATTTACTACTACTACATTTATACTACACTTATATTACATTTACTACTACTACATTTATACTACATTTATACTACTACTACACTACTTACTCCATTTATACTACACTATTCACTAATACTACTACTACTACACTATATACTACATTTATACTACTACTACTACACTACTTACTCCATTTATACTACTACTACTACTACACTATATACACCATATACTCCATTTTTAGTACTCCATTTATACTGCTCCATTTAGTAATAGTAGTAGTAGTAGTAGTACCACTCTCAGATAATTATTACACTATATACTACTACTACTACTACTACTACTACTACACTATACCATACCCTTACTATACCCTAACTATACACTACACACTAAACAAGGATGCTGAATTAAGTCCCGATTGAAAATAGAATCAGGAGACGTTATGAACTACAACGCTCACAAAATAAAAGCGTTCACGAAGAAATGAGGGCCCAACTTCCAAATAACCATCATTATTCTGTGGTACTAGCAGAAAATTGGTTTTTCGTTGTAAATTTGAAACTGCATTTTTCACTCTAAACTTGAAACTGCGTTTTTCACTCTAAACTTGAAACTGCGTTTTTCATCTCATCAAAAATGGATTTACACTGCAGGAACTTTGCTTTTCATTCATACTTTAGTGATACTTTCTACAAATCTGATATGTCCTATGTGCAACTTTTACCACGTTCCTACTATTCACTTCCTACAATTAATGGTTGATTGATAACTTCTTGACCTTATAATATCGCAGACTTAGGGTGGTTGTTGAAAACCAGCAATGAAAAGAGCGCACTCTGATCTGATAACCACGGCTTGCTGGTTAGCCAGCCAACTGTTTTTGCGGCAATCAATTGTGGTTACAATGAATTCCGTGAAGGAAGAATCTCCAAATATATAAAGGGCACTTTACCCCTTTTATTGTTAGTATTGAAAATCGAATATCAACTGCCGGAGGGATTTCAAGATGCCTCCAACAACCAGACCCACCAAACGATCTCGTATTGATAATACTTCAATGAGCATTGACAATTCTTCTTCTCCTGAAGTCAACTCTTCTCCTGAAGTGTTACATATGTTGATGAAAATATGAGGATAATGTCCTAAAGTCAACTCTTCGTCTTCTCCTAAAGTCAACTCTTATCCTCCTCCTAAAGTTGACTCTCCTCCACCTCCTGAAGTAAACACTTCACCCTTCTGCTCCTCCTAAAATGTTACATATTTTAATATAATATAAGGTCAATGTCCTAAAGTCAACTCTTCATAAAATATAAGGCCAATGTGCTAAAGTCAACTCTTCATAAAATATAAGACCAATGTCTTCTAGTTTGAGTCACCCATTGAATATTACTCCCAGGCTACTCACAGGTCCTTCTGGTATAGTACCAGTCGGAGTGGATCTGGCGTTATCTAATCTACAGACTCTGTTGAAAACCAGGAATGAAAAGAGCGCACTCTGATAAGCACGGATTTCTAGTTAGTCAGCCATCTGCTTTTCTGCGGAAATCATTTGGGGTTACAATAAATGCCGTGATGAAGGAAGAATCTCCAAATATATAAAGTGGACTTCGGCCCCATTTATTGTTAGTATCGAAAATTGAATATCAACTGCCCGCAGGGTTACCAAGATGCCTCCAACAACCAGACCCACCAAAAGATCTCGTATTGTCAACGAATACCTAGCGTGTAAGGAGGCAAGGTACTTCGCGGGTATGCAGGCAGCTGAAAAGTATAAGAAGCGCTGTGGACCCGTTACATAGGACTTTGGTCTTGTAAGGTACAACTTACATATCCCTGTATATTAATATATACTAAAACAAAAGTTGAAACGTATTGATAATACTTCAATGAGCACTGACAATTCTTCTTCTCCTGAAGTCAACGCTCCTCTTCCTCCTGAAATCAAGACTTCTCCTGAAATGTTATATATCTTGATGAAAATATGAGGATAATGTCCTAAAGTCAACTCTTCTTCTCCTAAACTCAACTCTTCTCCTCCTCTTGAAGTCAACACTTTACTCTTTTCCTCCTGAAATAAACACTTTAGTCTTCTTCTCCTGAAGTAAACTCTTCTCCTCCTCCACATCTTCTCCTGAAAAAAACACTTTACTTTTCTTCTCCTAAAGTCAACTCTTCTCCTTCTCTTGAAGTCAACTCTTTTTCTCCTCCTGAAGTCAACTCTTTTTCTCTTCCTGAATTCAACTCTTCTTCTCCTGAAGTGAACTCTTCTTCTTCTCCTGAAGTCAGCTCTTCTTCTCCTAAAGACAACTCTGTTTCTCCTCTTGAAATCAACGCTCCTCTTCCTCCTGAACTCAACACTTCTCCTGAAATGTTACGTATCTTGATGAAAATATGAGGACAATGTCCTAAAGTCAGCTCTTCTTCTTCTCCTGAAGTCAACTCTTCTTCTTCTGAAGTCAACACTTCACTTTTCTCCTCCTGAAGCAAACACTTCACTTTTCTTCTCCTAAAGCAAACACTTCCCCTAGACTGTTTACATATTTTGATGAAACTATGAGATCAATATCTTAAAGTATGAGTCATCCACTGGATATCACTTCCTGGTTAATCACAGGTCCTCGTGGTGCCGCAACCGTTGTTGCGGATCTGATGTTATCTTCTCTACAGTGGATACTACTGTTTTTTTTAACTTTTTACTACAATTTAATCCCTACTATTTGCTAACTTCCAATTATGGTGTTCCAGGTTTCTCTATTTTGACTTTAGATCAGAACTAACACACTTGGTGAATTTTCTATGCACCACTTCATACTGTATATACAATACTTGTTATTATAGTGTATACTATGTCGTGATTATAGTGTATACTATGTCGTAATTATACTGTATAGTCGTTATTGCACCCTATTATATTTCCATACTTCAATTCTCTCTATCTCTACACCACTTCTCTACGCTGTAGTGTAGTTTTTCGGCATTTATGCCTCCAAAAACAAGACTCAGACCATCACCTACTTGCGCAACAGTCAAGGAAGTACATTTCCGCGGGCCAGAAGTCTACGTAGACCCTTTTGTTTTGGACTTGGTGCTCCAACTTATGGAATATTCGAAACAACTTGGACCTGTGTAGTATGCAGTCGTAATTTGATATTACGCTTGAATCCTGGTCACTGGCTCATGTCTGTAATGTGCTTCCCTACGCATAATTTCAGAACTACAAGTCTTTTGTTGGCACAAATGCCCAAACCTACATATAACCGTGTTCACGTGATTTCTGTCATGATCCTTGTCATAATCCCAAGGCCCGGCTCTTGCACTGGCTCTAAAGACAGACTTTGAAGTCTTCAGAAAGTGCCATTTTGTAGCCGAAAACGAACTATTTCTAGTGCACTGAACGAGTAATTTGCTTAACTCTTTTTAAAAATGTGATTAAAGATGATATTTCCTTTTTTGAACTATTGTTCAATCACGTGATATATACTGTTTTGGGTATGTTGGGTTTTTCAAAAAATTTGGCATGACCTGTTGATGTATTGTTGTGGTTGTGGAGGGCTCATTCGCATTTTTCATACACCCAGCACTTCGGGTACAGAAACAAATAAGAACTATAAAAAATTAAGTATTCACGGATATATTGCTGGACAAAATCCAAATGTATTTTTTTTGGCTTTTTTTTTTTGATTCGTTTCGGGGAATTTTTGGGTGCAAAATTGTAAGGGAAAGCGTATATGCAGGACGCACATCTTTTACATCCGGCACTTCTTCTTAACTCCCTTTGTTTCGATGTTGAGCTGAGTGTAATCAAGATTTATCAAAAGTATACGCCAAATCATGAACAGGAGGTTGGGTGGAACAAAAATTGGGCCCCACAAATTGGCACGTACTGCATCTAGTGCACATCCCACATATATCGAACCTGATATGCGTTATCAGGAACACTCACGTGACAGGAACGGCTACGTTTTTTTTTTTTTTTTTTTTTACTTGAGATTCCGCCGAACTGGTGGTGATTCGTTTCTCCTGATCCTTAAAGTTTGCGACTCATATAGCCTACAAAATCCATCCCTTCGTTAGATACTTTGGATTCCTTGGGACTTGTTCCTGCACCGGACTTGTAAATCCGTGGTCTGTAGTCAAGCCTGACAACTCCGGACGCCAAAACCCACTTTATACTATCCGTTTGCCATATGCAGTAAGCACCCGTATGAGCCTTTTCCCTGAAAATTTCCACTGTGGTACAGGTCAAACATCCTGCACACAAACACCAGCACATCTCTCGTGTTCAAGACATTCAGATATTTAGTACCCCACACCCAAAGAATGATCGCAATACCATTTAATGAATGGTTTGTAAACTAAGGTATTATTCGGTTTTCTTAAAACTATAAGGCGATGATTTTCTGCAGGTCGTGCCAGCCTCAATTGTAAATCATGCTTTATTTGGTTGAACTTTTGGGACATTTCTATTTCCCTATCTACTCCCTCATCACGTAAATAGGAACATGCAATAGTTAGAATTATTTCTTGATGCACCATTCCGACATTAGAAGAAAAATCGCTAGGAATCTATGGCGGCCTGCAGGTAACCCAATATGCAGGCTTTTTTGGTGTGGCCTATAAGAAGGCGTGACCATACTTCTGGACACGACGAGGGGTGTACGGGTTTATCTATAGAGCCCCTAAACCGTTTTCCTAGTATAGTTGGGCGCAGTGTAGTAGTGTAGAGTAGTAGTACTATAGTACTATATTAAGCAGTGCATTCCCGTATGCAGGATGGAAGTAGTAGAGTGAATTTTATAATTGTGTAGTATAGTGAGAAGTATTGTAGTTTAGTACCGACTACAAGTATACTTTATAGAACACTAGAAAACCCTATAATGCCATAATTCATGAATGCAGGCGTAAAGCTTTGAGCGGAAGTATATGGTGTACGGATGTGTATTGTCTGGGGTACGGATGTCTGTCTGATTATTAGGCTGGGGAGGTACGGGTGTGTCCTTTCCATGTGCGCACCACCTCCACTCCACTCTAATCCTCACTTACCCTAGTCCTACTTTTTGCCACAGGTCTTACTTTTTACCACAGGTCTTATTTGTTAGTACGATTCCTGCATATTCACACTGGTCCTACATATTACAGCGCCACGTGACCCAATCCTCCCTCGACTATTTCCCAATTTCCCAATTCCCCAATTCTGCGGTTTCTGAACCCCACGTAACCTAGCCTTACCTAGTTTGGTCTCTGTTACCCAGTCAAATTCACTCTTAATTTCCGTCTAGTCTAGTGTCCTATCGTACTCTTATTCAGTACTCTATTCCAGACTCTTGGTCCAGTCCTGATCCATCCGATACAAAGTCTAGTTCTTGTTTTCCATATAAAGTCTGGCTACTCAATCTAGTCCTTGTTTCTCTGAGTTCAAGCCTGGTCCTAATATTCCCTGATACAGTCAGTCCTTATAACGGCCTACTCTTGGTAAATCGACTTAGACTAGTGCTGACTCAGTCTTACTCAATCTAGTCTTCTGAGTTTAGTCTCCTTAGACTCCTGGTCTAGCTCCTGGTCTACTACTTTCACTGCTTAATCCAGCCTCATTGGCCTAGATTTGATCTCCATAGATCTTTCCTGTCTCTTTCTGTCTAGTCTGTCTAGTTTGTCTATCCTTTTGATTACAGCACATTCCAATGAACCGGCTTTTTGGAACCAAGAGCAGTGCGCCAAAACCGTCGCTAAACGACGCCATTTCGTCTATCGACGAACGGGTGGGCACTTTCGATGTCAAACTCGCCAAAATCAACGCCGAACTCTCAGCGTACCAGCAAAAAATGGCCCGGATGAAGGACGGGCCCGGAAAAAACGCTCTTAAACAGAAAGCCCTTAAGCTCTTGCGCCAACGGAAACAAATCGAGGCCCAGAAAGACCAATTGGAAAACCAGCTGTGGAACATGACCCAGGCTCTGATGACCACCGATAACCTTAAGAACACCATGATCACCATGGACGCCATGAAAACAGCCAACAAGTCGCTCAAAGCGTCATACGGCAAAATCGATATCGACAAGATCGAGCAGTTGCAGGACGAGATGTTGGATTTGATCGATAAGCTGAACGAGTTGCAGGAATCTTTGAGCATGAGTTACGATGCTCCGGACGATATTCTGGAGCTGGAGTTGGATGCAGAATTGGATGCTTTGGGTGATGAGATGGATTACGAGCTGGAATTGGCCGATGCTGCTCCTAGTTACCTTCCGGAAACGGGGGCGGAGAAAATGCCTGCTTTCAATGATGAGGAGGAGCCGGAGAAGGTGGCTAGTTAATCCCTTGGACTGCTACTGCCATTTTGGGCAAGGTTCTACACATTTTCTTTGAATGCTCCATCGCTGAAGTTATTTGGAACGAATGCAACAAGTCAGGCGCTCCTTCGATTCAACACGCTGTTCGAAATCCTGATACCGATTTCAAAGCTTGGTCTTTGCTGACACGCCAAAATGTTATTGACTCTTCGACCAACAAAACGCCGGATTGATATTTTTTCACCTGATGATTTGACTCCTTTGACGCCTGAGTTAACGCGCAAGAACATTTCTTACTTCAAGCCGTTCTATCGACGATGCTTTTAGCAAGATTTCTTTAAAACGCGATTATAGACAGAGCTCTCAAAACCCGTTGTGCAAGCTTTCATTTCTCTGAGCACTTTTGTGTTCTCTCTCGGATTATACTGAGCTCATGAAACTTTATGACAACGAATTTCACGCAGCATGGAATAACGTTGCAAGAAACCTTAATTGCATGTATGCGCTTGCATTGATTCATGAAGGGTTAAGATCGTTCACAGTTTTGCCAATGGGCCCTGCACGATCCACAACCAGACCTGTTTCTCTTGATGTTGCTGTTAGTCCTGTGGATAGCATAATCATGGTGAATGCTTTTGCCGCAAACCATGATCATAGCGTGTTCAAAGATCCATATAACTTCAACACCGAAAGATGGCTTGATGAAAAAGGCATACTCTGAAAGGAAGATACCATTAACCATGTGATTTTCGGCTTGGGCTCCCGTAAATTTGCGGGAAACCATCTCACTATCAACGAGATGTACATCTTATTGTGCAGACTCATCTTACTATTCCGGATTGCAAAACCTTCTAAGTGCAAGTGGCAGATGGAAAAAGATCTGTTTGCCTCAAACACTGCACCAAGAGCAATATCTTTCGAGCTCAGAGAATTCAGGTATTCGCTCGTATTTCGTCAAGAAAGAAATGCAATGGAAGCCCTATTCTTAGGCTCTCAGTTGGATTTCAAGGGGTCAATGTTAACCTTCAAGAATAGACTTGACATTATGGTTGAGAGCTAGTTTGTACTTGAGAACGCCTTTCAATATCAAATCAAACCGTTGCTTTGAAATAGATTTCCATTTCTCGGCGTTATCCGATGGTTCTGTGGGGTCGGGCTTAAAATCAGGTAAGAACCAAAGGAGATCAATTTTGTGGCTCTGAGCAAACAAAAGCCAACTCCTTTTGTTTCCATCGCCTAAACGGACAAAAGGGTTGTGTACTTTCTAGTAATCGGTTGACTACGCTAATAGTTCTTTGTCGTTAGTGGTTGACTTTTTTGTTGCTGGTGTTTCTAGCTGATCATGCACCGTAATAAAATCTATAGTAGAAGAGTGCCACACTAATGCTATAAATCCCGTGAAGTCAGGAATACAGATCAGGCCCAAACCTCTAGATGAAAGATTCCCCTTTGAGTAGTTCTTTTTGGCAAAACTCTAATGCACCTATATAAAGGTTTACGTCTCGTTCAGGACCGCTTAATTTTTCAACCTATGTTTTAGTATACTTTAATATCCAGGTCTTGTAAGCAACATCTTGAAGCAAAAAGTTTCGCAGAGAAAAGCTTTGATTGCTTTGAAATGTTCAATGCTCTGTGGTATGTATATCAACATATGTACATATGTCTATTCATAGGCTGCAAGTGTATAAGTTTGTTTCGGAGAAAACTTCAAGAAGAAATGGAGTCCCTATCATGTATGGAGGCGAGGTTCTTCGTGTTGAGCTTGCAGGACATCTGTACTTGTTTGGGAGACGTGATGTGGGCACGTGATTAGATGAGACAAGTTCACGGTCGTATAATGGGATAAGCAAGGGTTGAATTAACACTTGCTGCATGTGCAGATCAGCATTTCTGATACTGATTGGGAAGGTGTCCACGACAGCCCGAGACAGGAGTGAAAGAACCCTGCATCTTGGTTGATATAGTAATCAAGATCCTGGATACATAAGGGCGGCGTAACCCGTTCTTGTGACGGGCATTGAAAAATAGTTCAATCACGTGAACCCTAGTTTAGATATCATAGGAACAAGACACATGAGTAGACAACTAGGTTAGCCTTAGGTCGCATAATAATTCTAACATTTGGTAGCGCAGCGCACCAGAAACCATTACCTTAGCGGTGAAGAAAACGTTATGGTTGAAGTTGTGCCCGCTGGAGGGTAAGCTAGAAGAGACGTCGCCGAATTACGGGAAGCGCTTCAATGACTCCCCAAATTTGAATCGAAACCAGAGAAAAGACATATGCAACAAGCTGCCTTAGAAGTTGTTAGACATCGGATGCCCCCGTGTGAAGAAGTCAATCCAAATCTTTGGTAAACATCAGTACCTCCACACTAATTGATATTGGTGGGTTTGGCGTCGGGAGACATCTTGGTATGTTCTGCCTCAGTTGATGAATATTCTTGGTGGTACGAAATAGCGGGAGCTTGTCGTTTTATATGGGGGTGAGCGTTCACATGACCAAGGTCACGTGAGTGGCTGCGGTCTCAGAGAAACAACAAGGGGTGTTTTCTGAGCAACTCACATTCCTGTGTACACGAGTGTAAAGGATAACGCTTGACACGGAGGGGAGGTACTTCGTGGATACATTGTTTGCAGGCGGGCGATAAACTATGTGCAGGTCACAGACGAGTAGATGTGATAATTCCAGCTCAGCTAGGTCATAACCGAGGAGATGTAAAAATTCCAGCTGTGCTAGAAATGGTGGCGAGTCACGTGGCCCGTAGAGTAACCATGGTTCAAGACCCAGAGGGCCTCTCTGACTATAGGATATGGACATCATTGTCTCAACATAAGTAAACACTTAACCTGGGGTGCTCCCTTCAGATGGAGGCTGAGTCTCGTTGTCAAAACGAGGAGTTCTGGTGGGTCAGTGTTTGCTATGTCTCCCTCAGGAGAGACATTCCATTAGTTATCCAATAAGAGATGTGGCAAAGGCTTCGTTATATGTTTGGGAGTTGGCCTTCACTGACTAGTTGCGCGGTTCCTTGCAAGCCTCAAGCCCCGTGCACTCTTAGTCGGTGCTCTTCCAACAAGATGACTGGATAAATATAGGACGTGTCCACACGCCTCTTGTTAGGAAACGTTTTTACAGCGCTACTGAGATGCAAGGTATCCCTGTCGGGTAACACTGGCATAACACGTGTTTGTGTTTCATGTATATGCAGGGTTGCATGCAACCAGTGTATATAACAGCGAGGTTTTCCTCCCTTGGAGCAATGGGGAGTTCCTCGGCTATTCTAGGTTCAATACATACCATGATAAACTTTAGGACGTAAGGAAAACATTCGTCATATAAGACTAACAGCCTGGGATCTATACTGTTGAGTTCTTACACCTCTGAAGACTTTGGTCTTGTAAGGTACAACTTACATATCCCTGTATATTAATATATACTAAACACAAGTTGAAAATATAACAGATTGTAGTGTTCCAGGAACTCTACACATGACCATGAAAACATGTTACTTTTGAGTGGTTTTTATTGCTGCCGTTTTTGGCAGACACTGGCCTTGTCTTCCCTTCCCAAATCAATAGAAGGTTCTTCTATCTTGGCGTGTGAACTTCCAGCAACAGGATGTGGACTTCCAGAGACAGCATGTGAACTTCCAGAGGCAACACTTCTTTCGCTAGGCCCACGACTCGCTTCCCGATGCTTTTACTAGGATTGAGAATTGGCTGTTAGGAACACGGCTTTCTCCACGACTACCTAGGTTAGAGCAGAGAGGTAAAGCCTTTTCCAATACGCTGGTGCTTACATAATCCTAACTAGCCTTAGTAATCCTGACTAGCCTAACTAATCCTGACTAGGTCTAGATCTATTGGGAAGTGAAACGAAGAAACGGTTACTTGTTGTATTTGCGCGGTGGCGGGTTCCGGGGCGTGGAGATCATGAAGTTGAGGTAGTTTTTGCCTTGCCTGGGCCGCTTGGCCCTTTTGGAAGGCCGCTCCTCGTCCTCCTCCACTTTCTCCTTGCTCATGCCCACGAACTTGTGGGGAACCTGGCAGGGTGCACAATACTGTGGAGGGATCATGGGCCCAGATAATGGCGGCAGCCCATTGACGTAGAAGACGGGCTGTGGCGCGGTAGGTGCATGAGCGCCTGGTGTTGCAGTCGCTGCGGCGGCCTGAATCATGGTCGCTGGTAATAAATGTGGAGGAATTGTGCCTGCTTGAAACATCTGAGCCTGCAGAGTCTGCGCAAGGTGTTGTATCGCCATTTGCAGCTGTCCTGGCACTTTCAGCTGTGCTTCCATTTGCAGCTGTGCTGCCATTTGCAGTGCTACCATCTGCAGTGCTGCCATTTGTTGAGCTTCCATTTGCTGTGGCCCCGCTGCATGTGTCGAAACTATATGCAATGGCACCGCCGAAGCTTGCAGCTGTGGCGAATGGGCTGCAGAGCTCCCGGGACTCGCATGGTTAGAAGGCCGGAGTGGGGGCAGTGAATGCAATGACGTGGGGTATTTGGTGGTATTATAAGGCAGTCCAAGCAGCTTCAGGTCAATTTTGCTTTGGCCTGTGGAAGCAAGAACTGCCTGTGCATTTGCATACATCTGCTGTGATGTATATGCAGCCGCATGTGGGTGCCAGGTTGTATCTGCATGTGTGTAGTACGAAGGGATCACTTTCTGCCCGTACACCGGCATAGGCCGGTCTTGTGCTGCACGTTCCGGCGTTTCCACTGGCTTACGTGCGTCCATGTCAGTACCTGCCCGTTCGCTGCGTTCTTCACGTTCGTCTATGCTGCCGCGTGCACCGGGAAGTACGCTTCGGTCACTAGAAGAACGGCTGTGTGATGCTTGGGAGCCCATACTTGAGTTGACTCCTGATACGCATCCCAAAGTGCCGCAGGTTGCAGAACTAGGTATAACCGGCAGTTGGGGTATTGGCGTTTCTGGCTTCAGGCCGCCTGGTGCAGTGGCCCCCGCGCCTTGCATGTGCGCCTTCATATAGTGAAGATGTTGCTTGTAGTCCATTGAATCGTCCACCAAAAACATTCTCCGGAAGAGCTCGGGCGTCATGCCAGTCTTATCTGCACTCTTCATGAGCTCCATGACCAATCTGGCCAATTCACACTTGAGTTCCGTCTGACGCGTCCTTTCTTTCTCGATTTGGAGGGCAAGCTTGGTATATTCCGAGGGTTCCTGCACCGGATTATCAATGTAACTTATCTGCATGTTTGCAGACTGTTTCTTTAATGCATTTGAAGTAGTTTCGGATAAAACCAGGGCCTGGTTTTCGGGGATATGCGGGTTGGAGTTGGGAATTTGGCTACCTTCATTGAGCGGACTGCATAGACCACCGTCGGCGACCCCGGGTTCCTCAGTTGCGGTTCCCCCGGCTTTAACCGGTTCTATAGGACCCGAGGGCGAGTCCGGTAATTCTGAAGAGTCTTCCAGATTGAGTTCCGGTTTCGGGCAGGGATGGTCTGAGAGATCCTGGTGTACGGGTGTTTGGACTTTCCTGTCGGAGCCGGCTCCACTCCCCGGCAGAGCATGAACCCCGGGATTCATGTGGTATTCATGAGGACTCACACTGGTGGGTGTGCTCATTAGATTGATAAGGGAAATCACTTTGGATCATGCAGGGGTCGTGTGTGTGCAAAACACAGAGGTTTTTGAATAATGCAAACAAACAAATGGGACGAGGCCTTGGTTATGGTATGGCCAATGGTGATTTGAATGGTCTAAAGGAATATGGAGGTGCTGAAACGTAACGTAGTGTTGAAATTCCGGAGTAAAAAGACAAAACAACGACGAAACAGCGATGAAACAAGGATGAAACAAGGATGACACAGTAATGAAACAAGGATGAAACAAGTAACGGTTTTAAGGATTGAAGTATGTTTGAAAGAACTGTGAAACAGTCAAATATTTCAGCAAACAGTGGCGATTAAATGATCAACTGAACTATGACGTGGCTAAAACACGAGCTGGGGAAAAGGAGTTACCGGCAACGAAACAATGGTGAAACAGCGATGAAACAATGGTGCGGGAATCAGAGTGTATGGTACGGCGGGGTGCCGGGAATAATGGGCAGAAAAAAAGTGGACGGTGGTAAGGATTTAACTGAGGGAGGAGGAGACCAACTGTACATGTTGGCCGTCGTGAGGACAGCGAGTTCGGGAGAGCCAAAATTGCCTAACTGGGGGGTGTAGGTGCAGAAGTTACTGGATCGAGAAATCACGAAAGGGGACCGCGGCGACGGGAATGGGTGCAAATATTTCCGAATGCGGTAACTGTACGCCATGAGACTGCCTAATCGGGAAGGGAGAGGGTGCTACCTGCAGGCCCCGCATTCGCTTGCTGCAGCAACGGATCCTTTGTTAATTAGATCCCGAAAAACAGGAATGATAGTTAACGTTAGCTTAGAGGAAAAGTGGATTTGGCATGTGGGTTTGGCAAAAGAGCTGGAAGAGGACCGGGGTCGTGCGGTGGCCACACCCGTACACCACACTTATACAGCGATAATTACGGAAAAATTCCGCAGATCAAAAAAAAAAAAACAAAAAAAAAAAGGGTAGTTATAAATAGAGTCAATTCCACACAACCCCATTGATGTAAGGTCCTCATAACAAGTCTAAGTGTCACGTAAATAAGTGCCTAAAATGTTCGCTCAGTCACGTGCGCAGATCGGACTAATGCGAGTGGGCCATTGACACGGTGGTTTCCGCACTCATAACTTATTTGGGCACATTCATTTGCTTCGAACAATAAGACCCAAAAATTCGTGTGTATTGATGAAAAGGCCAGTTTTAGCCAAAAAGTGGAAGTTTCAGGTGAACCCCGGGGCGGATCTGTCCCAAAGACGGAAGTAGCCTAGCGCAAATTTCCAATTCGGTGGACTTCAATACTCCGGTACGATTTGGTATAGCTTGGTCCAACACGGTAGAGCTCAATTTAGGCGAGACAATGGCAGTATTATTTAATGTTAGTAATTTGTATGCGTCTGGCCAAACACATTATTGGCGTAACCTTTTTTTTGGACCTGGAAATGGACCTTTCTGTGTGATTCTGGAGATTGTGGTCAGTAATGTCACGTGACGTGCGTCCAGACGGCGTAGATGTTACTCCATACTAAAGAACGTTACTCAGAAAAAGTGCTCAAAGGAAAGTTGTTGCTTGATGATTTCTTGAATCTTGTGAAGCTTCTTTTTGGACAGAAACGTTTGGATATAAGGGGACCTGCATACAAGCCCGCTGAACAATACGTATTTTAGTTCTGGCATGCACGGGCCAATTTATAGTTTGGTATCCATGCTTACCCTTTCAGGAAGCTTGGAACGGAAGTTGTATTTGTCATTAGTTTACATCGGTACGACGGAGTTTTCTTGTCCTGGGATAATGGTTATATGCCGTCTGCACGTCTTTATTAGATTTAACTCCGTGATGCTTTGAACGGGTGGATTTTATAATCAAACAAGTATCTGAAAAGGAGGGATTTCGGCTAGGGTTTCCCGTTTTGGAAGAAAAAATGGCTCGAATGTTTTTGACCAGAAGATTCCCGTAATGGTTTACCCAAATAGGAAGTGCTTCCGACACTATCAAAGGTATATGAAAAGTTGAAATGGGCCTTCTTATTGGTGGTTTAGGACTGCGTGGTTTATACACAGAGCAATCAGAAAAAAAGATGACCTGGTAGTATGGGGTAACATTCTTATTTTATACTTTACGGAGTATATAATGGAGAAAAATGAATATCTGGCCTAGACTTTTGTTCCACTGGAATGGTTCATGTTGAATTAGTGAATTAGTGAATTAGTGAATTAGTGAATTAGTGAATTACTGGATTACTGAGTTAATGAGCTAATGAGTTGATGAGTTAATGAGTTAATGAGTTACTAAATTACTGAATTACTAAATTACTGAATTACTGAATTACTGAATTACTGAATTACTGGATTACTGAGTTAATGAGTTAATGAGTTGATGAGTTAATGAGTTGATGAGTTAATGAGTTAATGAGTTACTAAATTACTGAATTACTGAATTACTGAATTACTAAATTACTAAATTACTGAATTACTGAATTACTGAATGTATATATACTATTCATAGACTACAAATGTATAAATTTTGTGCGGAAAAACCTCAAAAGAAGTGCAAAACTGAGAGAATGAATTTAGGGCAATGAATGAGTGCTGAATCCCATAGGAAGGGCACGCCTACTTGATTCAATATCCGAAACACTCGTGCAGAAATGATGTCATAATTCCAAAAGGTTCTTACTTATGACTTAAAATTGCTAAGCATTAAAAAATCGACAAACTGTTTATGTGAAGTCTCTATTCAATATTAGAAACAGTACCTTTTTGAAATATTGGATTGTTCAATTTTTCTAAGGTGGTTTGAGACATTTTGGGGCGCTGCTTAGAATACTTTTAGAAAACACAGTATCTTGGCCAATCAGAATGGGAGTCTCTGCTCACCACACAACCCTAAACTAGTCAGATCGAGAGCACCACCAACTTGTGTCTCAATGTATGTTCCAAACTACCCATTACTGGATGTGTATATGCAGATAGCAGAGGTCTTTGGACATGATTATATGATGAACCAGAAGTTTAAGGATTAATACTGCTAATGGAATCATCGCTATAAATCTCATGTACTCAATAGAGTAAATCTATAGTCAGTATTAGTAGAAGTATAGTAGAAGTAGTAGTAGTAGTAGTAGTAGTAGTAGTAGTAGTAGTAGTAGTAGTAGTAGTAGTAGAAGTAGAAGTAGAAGTAGAAGTAGTAGAAGTAGTAGTAGTAGTAGTAGTAGTAGTAGTAGTAGTAGTAGTAGTAGTAGTAGTAGTAGTAGTAGAAGTAGTAGTAGTAGTAGTAGTAGAAGTAGTAGTAGTAGCAGTAGTAGTAGTAGAAGTAGTAGTAGTAGTAGTAGTAGTAGCAGTAGTAGTAGTAGCAGTAGTAGTATTAGTAGTAGTAGTAGTATTAGTAGAAGTAGTAGAAGTAGTAGTAGTAGTAGAAGTAGAAGTAGTAGTAGTAGTAGTAGTAGTAGTAGAAGTAGTAGTAGAAGTAGTAGTAGAAGTAGTAGTAGTAGAAGTAGTAGTAGTAGTAGTAGTAACGTTAACTCAATATAGGCACAGGATTAAAGTACAAGTCTTTAAAGCTAGTGTACTCCATACCCTAACTTCATAATTCATAACCAACTCCGAGAGAACACCGAAGTGTTTAGAGAAATGAAAGTTCGTGCAGTGAAGATTGAGATCTCGGTCTATAATGACGTTCCAAAAGATCAAACTAAAACTAAAGCGTTGTCGATAGAATAGTTTAAAGTAAGAAACGTTTTTGCGCGTTAAATCGTACCTCAAAGGAGTCAAATTACGAGAATCAATAACTAGGGGTTTATCGTTTTGTTTGTTTTTGGTTACTGATCAAAGGTTTGAGGTAATAGTAAGAAATCAAGTTTTTTGGATGAAGAATCAGGGTTTTCAACAGCATACTGAATGTACTGATGTGGGAATTCAGGAATTAGGGAAGTACTGAATGTACTGATGTGGGAATTAAGGAATTAGGGAAGTACTGAATGTACTGGTGTGGGAATTAAGGAATTACTGCATTAGTAAATTACTCATGTATGAAATGTACTTTAAGGAATTACTGATTTAGGGAATTAAGGAAGGTGGAAGATCAATCTTTTAATGAATGAAAAAAAGCTCTGAGTCTGGCTGTGGAGATTTAAATCATAAAAAATCCACTGCTATGAAATCGGTATGACCACTGAAGTTACTATTTCTTGGTACCGTTTTGTACTGGGACTACTCCGTACGGGCACGTTGTTCTGGGTCCTGTGACGTGTCTTGTGTCTTTGAAAACAGGTGCTGGGCTCACGAGAATCCAGAGAATTTCTGTTTATATATACGTGAGATACCGGTATCAACAGATGATTTTGTAGTTAGTAGAGTCAAAATACAAAGTGGAAGAGCCGAAGTGGAGTGCAAAAGTGGAGCAGAAAAAAGTGTATGGTCAAAAGTGGAGTAGAAAAGAGTGTATAAAAAAGTGTATGGTGCAAAAGTGGAGCAGAAAAGAGTGTATAGTGCAAAAATGGAGTAGAAAAGAGTAAGTGGGGGTTCAGCTTGGCCTGAATGTGCATCATAGATTAGTCAGTAACCGAGAATCTCATTGTTCATGCCATCAGCTATATCCACGGCCATAAGTTGGTTGTCATGACGTATAAGAAATACGATATTTAGGTGACAGTTCCATCATTTGCCTAAGCGGTCTCCCTCCAGTTTCCTATTGTATTAGGTGGTTTCAATGACTATGACTCGTTTGTATGTATCTATGTAGTGTAGGAATAACTCAAGTCGTAGTAATCATGAGTCCATCAGTCAGCAGGATGACTAGCTCAGTCTCCATAACGATTTGGTATCCAGATTGGTCAAGCCTGCTTGGACAAAACTGTTTAAGTACATTATAATTTCCTCTTTAAGAGTGCACCCTCTTTCCTGGAATGTTCTATTATTGCTCGTACTCGGTATAATTGGGACTTTGGAATCTATGCTTTATGTAGTGCTCTTGTTAGCTCAGTATTATACTCTATTATACTATCATACTCTATTATACTATCATACTCTATTATACTATCATAATCTATTATACTATCATATTATATTATACTATCATAGTCTATTATACTATCATAGTCTATTATACTATCATACAATGAGTAGAAGTGAATAGAAGTGAGTAGAAGTGAGTAGAAGTGAGTAGAAGTGCATAGAAGTGAGTAGAAGTGCATAGAAGTGAGTAGAAGTGAATAGAAGTGGAAGTAGACGAAGAAATAGAAGTAGTATCCTGTAATTAGATTTTTTCAATTCTTGAATACTTCTAGTACTGAGGCTTATGTTCATTCGTTGATGGTAGGCACTTCAGAGATCGACGGACGAGAAGTTCTAACTTGGAGGTCGTACCCGCATAAAAGGTCGAGCTGACGGAGTGGCCAAAACTGGGGGTAGGAATGAGCCGGTGCATAGGGGATCTGACAAAACCGAAATCCAACAAGATGGACCGTAGTAAGGAGTGAGTAGAAGTGGAGGTAGTATCCAGTAACTAGATGGTATAGAGTACGTAGAAGTAGAAGTAGTGTCCAGTAACTAGATGGTATAGAGTACGTAGAAGTAGAAGTAGTATCCATGAGTAATGAGTAGTAAGGAGTGAGTAGTAAGTAGAAGTAGAGGTGGAAGTAGAAGTAGAAGTAGAAATCGAGGTAGTATCCAGTGAGTAGTGAGTACAGTCTTTTTCAATACTCTTCAAACCAGCAAGGCAAAACGATTCAGACCATACTAGAATATCAAACAACCCATTATTCAGAAAGATTCGTACTTAAGACTTCATCTTGCGTAGCTTCAAATATTCGACGTAAACGGTTTATGCGAAGTCTCTATTGAATATTAAAAATAGTAACGTTTGAAGTATTGGTTTGTTTAGTTTTGCTAGTGTGTTCTGAAACCTTTGGTGTGCTAGTTTGATAGTTTTAAAAAGATTGGAGTGAATGCAGGTAGTATGTTTAGTATGTAGAAGTAGAATAGACGTAGTAATTAGCTTTAATATGTAGTGATTAGTGAGTAGGTTCCAGTAAGTAGAAGTGGAAATAGAGGTAGAAGTGGAAATAGAGGTAGAAGTGGAAATAGAGGTAGAGGTAGAAGGAAAAGTCGAGGTTGAAGTAGAAATAAATAGTGAGTAGAAGTAGAAGTAGAAGTAGTGAGTAGAAGTCAGTAAGGGAAGTGTTTCTCCAATTGAGAGAAGCGTATCTCCAAATGTGAATAGTCTTCACATTGAGGAAACTGAACTTCCTATTGGGGAAGTGACTCAGTTCTCTTCGGAATTGGTCAGAGATCTTGCTAATCTGGCCCTTAAAAAGTTACAACATTTGGATGCAGGAGAAGACTACGTGGTATACTCATCTTTGACCCGTTTACGCCTTGGGTACATGTAGAAATAGTGAGTAGAAATAGTGAGTAGAAATAAATAGTGAGTGGAAGTAGAAGCACATAGTTCTTTTTGTTAAGTATTAGTGGGTTTCGTTTTTTGAAGAATTGTACATGGGAGAATTCAGTATGCAGTTAGATGCAGGAGGCTCAAGATCACAAGAGATGGACTCCTTCAGTAGAAGAATTCGCCTGGTTCAATCTCTTTGAAAAAGTAGTTGAGTCAATGTTTAGCCGTTCACGACTTTCGTACACCAGTTTCGTGGCTCAGGATTGAATGCAGCACAGATTTATGGCAGTGCCATTGGCATACAATGTACCTGAGCCATTTCTTCGAGGGGAAATTTCATAATTACTTGATTTTTTCATATGATTTTCGTCTACTGCCACTATACTGACTACAGTAACGTGTCAATTTTGGTACGTGATGGGTCTCACAAACTACACGGATATATTGATATACTGACATACTGATATACTGACATACAAACTGTACTAACTACACTAACTAAACTGAAATACTGACTATACGATTTAGGCCATACTCTCAACTCCGACCAGTTTCTTAGCTATTCCTGTGTATGGAGTCTGGTCTAGTCTGTGGTATTATGTCCGGCGTAATCCAAGCTACGGTGGATGTTTGAAACTCCACAGTGGTATACAGAAACTATTTGTATACCGTGAGTAGTAGTCCACAGTGTAGTGTAGTGTAGTGTAGTGTAGTGTATTGTAGTATATATTGTAGTATATATATTGTAGTGTATTGTAGTGTAGTATATAGTGTAGTATATAGTGTAGTACACAGTGTAGTATATATATTGTAGTATATATATTGTAGTGTATTGTAGTGTATTGTAGTGTAGTGTAGTGTATTGTAGTGTAGTGTATTGTAGTGTAGTGTAGTGTAGTGTAGTGTAGTGTAGTGTAGTGTAGTGTAGTGTAGTGTAGTGTATTGTAGTGTAGTATATAGTGTAGTACACAGTGTACAATATAGTGTAGTATATAGTGTAGTAGTACTAAACGTTAGAGCCACCATAGGAACAATACCTATAGACGTATCTTTCAAGCCTACAAATTCCAATGACTCATCCAAGACACCAAAAATAAAAAATGGCCTAATCCATTCACCAAATCTACAACATGACGTTTAATTGCCCTGATTCACTTCTCTGGCATTCACAGGTTAGCTATATAATCACTGAGGTTTCTACTTATTGGGAATCGGTCAACCAATGAACAAAACTCCCAGGATTAGAGGAATTCAAGAATCTAGCACTCTATATTTCGCGTATGTTTAGTGTATATATTGTATATGTATAACATGGGTAAACACACTACATAGAGGTTTTGCTAGAGCCTACGAATGCCAATGACTTGTCCAAGGCGTCATACCCCGTGACTTGGACTCATCCTTTCGTCTTACCTCGTGACATCTTAACCTCCATTCTCCACTTCTCTGGTATTCACAGGTTAGCTATGTAAGTACTCGGATTCCCACCTATTGGGAGTCCATCAATGAACATAACCCCAGTACTAGACTATAGACTAGAACACTATAGCCTAGGATACAATATAGACTACAACACTATAGCCTAGAATACAATATAGAATATAGACTATAGACTATCGAGTAGACTGAGAAGTGTGAATATTCAGTAGTGAGATTTTATAGCAGCACAAACCTTATAGTAGTGTAGACTATTAGATCCATTCTTGACAGGGCTCTGTCCATTAAGCTTCCACTCCCAAAGTCATAAGCAGATCCGTCTTCTACAGATACCAACGATCAATGTAGATGTACCAATATACAGACCAAATTAGGCATAGGTGTAGAGTAGAGTAGAGTAGTATAGAGTATAGAGTATAGAGTATAGAGTATAGAGTATAGAGTATAGAGTATAGAGTATAGCAGTAGAGTCGTATGGAATAGAGTAGAGTAGTAGAGAGTATAGAGTAGAGTAGTAGAGAGTATAGCAGTAGAGCCGTATGGAATAGAGTAGTATAGAGTAGAGTAGTATAAAGTATAGATTATACTAGTAAAAAAGTACAGTAGTATAAAGTATAGAGTATAGAGTAGATTATACTAGTAAAGTAGTACAGTAGTATAAATTACACTAGTATAGTAGTAGAGAGTATAGAGTAGTAGAGTGTAGAGTATTGCAGTAGAGTAGTACAGAGTAGTATGGAGTAGAGTAGTACAGAGTAGTATAGAGTAGTATAGAGTAGATTATGTAGTCGAGTGTTAGACCCACCATGGGTAAAAACACTACATAGAAGTATTTTTAGAACCTACGAATGCCAATGACTTGTGCAAGGCGTCATACCCCGTGACTTGGACTCATCCTTTCGTCTTACCTCGTGACATTTTAACCTCCATTCTCCAGTTCTCTGGTACTCACCAGCTAACTATATAAGTACTCGGATTCCCACCTATTAGGAATTCATCAACGAATGAACATAACCCCCAGTACTAGACGTATTCAAGAATCTAACATATTGTATATGTATTTTATATGTGCTGTATTGTATATGTATTTTATATGTATTGTATTTTATATGTATTTTATATGTATTGTATTGTATTGTATTGTATTGTTTTGTATTGTATTGTTTTGTATTGTATTGTATACGTAGTGTATATGTATTGTATAGTGTAGTGTAGTGTATTGTATATGTAGTGGTATCAATTTAGCGTATAATGTAGTGTAGTAGTATACAGTAAGGTAGTATACATGTAGTATATAGTGTAGTACATAGTGTGGTATATAGTGGAAGGTGGTAGTATACAGAAACTAGTGGGTATACCGAGAGTAGTAGTATACAGTAAGGTAGTATACATGTAGTATATATTTTGTTTGGTGAGTAGTGAGTAGTAAGTAGTAGAAGTGTATATTGAAGTGGTATAAAGTATTGTAGTGGTATCAAGTATTGTAGTGATATAAAGCATTGTAGATGTAGGAGTAGTAGTAGGAGTAATAGTAGTGTATAGTGTAGTTTAAATGTTGAAAACCAGGAATGAAAAGAGCGCACTCTGATCTGATAATCACGGATTGCGGGTTAGTCAGCCACCTGCTCTCCTGCGGAAATCACTTCTAGCAACAATTGATTGAGTGATGAAGGAAGAATCTCCAAGTATATAAAGGGGACTTTGCCCCCATTTATTGTTAGTATTGAAAATTGAATATCAACTGCGGGAGAGATACCAAGATGTCTCCAACAACCAGACCCACCAAAAGGTCTCGTATTGATAATACTTCAATGTGTACTGACAACTCTTCTTCTCCTGAAATCAACTCTTCTTCTCCTGAAGTCAACTCTTCTCCTCTTGAAATCAACGCTCCCCCTCCTCCTGAAGTCAAGACTTCTCCTGAAATGTTACATATTTTGAAGAAACTATGAGGTCAAAGTCCTAAAGTCAACTCTTCTTCTCATCCTGAAGTAAACACCTTAGTCTTCTTCGCCTGAAGGAAACACTTCACATTTCTTCTCCTGAATTCATCTCTTCTCCTCCTCATAAAGTAAACACTTCTCTTCCTCCTGAACTCAACACTTCTCCTGAAATGATACGTATTTTGATGAAAATATGAGGACAATGTCCTAAAGTCAACTCTTCGTCTTCTCCTAAAGTCAACTCTTCTCCTCCTCTTGAAGTCAACACTTTACTCTTTTCCTACTGAAATAAACACTTTACTTTTCTTCTTCTGAATTCAACTCTTCTCCTCCTCCACTTCTTCTCCTGAAAAAACACTTTAGTCTTCTTCTCCTGAATTCAACTCTCCTCCTCCTCCTGAAACCAACTCTTCTTCTCGTGAAGTAAACACTTCACCCTTCTTCCCCTCCTGAAGTCAACTCTTCTTCTTCTCCTGAAGTCAACTCTTCTCCTCCTAAAGTCAACTCTTATCCTCCTCCTAAAGTTAACTCTCCTCCACCTCCTGAAGTAAACACTTCACCCTTCTGCTCCTCCTAAAATGTTACATATCTTAATATAATATAAGGTCAATGTCCTAAAGTCAACTCTTCATAAAATATAAGGCCAATGTGCTATAGTCAACTCTTTATAAAATATAAGACCAATGTCTTTTAGTATGAGTCACCCATTGAATATTACTCCCAGGCTAATCACAGGTCCGTCTGGTATAGTAACAGTCGGAGTGGATCAGGCGTTATCTAATCTACAGACTCTGTTGAAAACCAGAAATGAAAAGAGCGCACTCTGATCTGATAAGCACGGATTTCTAGTTAGTCAGCCATCTGCTTTTCTGCGGAAATCATTTGGGGTTACAATAAATGCCGTGATGAAGGAAGAATCTCCAAATATATAAAGGGGACTTTGCCCCCATTTATTGTTAGTATTGAAAATTGAATATCAACTGCGGGAGAGATACCAAGATGTCTCCAACAACCAGACCCACCAAAAGGTCTCGTATTGATAATACTTCAATGTGTACTGACAACTCTTCTTCTCCTCTTAAAATCAACGCTCCTCCTCCTCCTGAAGTCAAGACTTCTCCTGAAATGTTACATATTTTGAAGAAACTATGAGGTCAATGTCTTATAGTATGAGTCACCCACTGGATATCACTCCCTGGTTAATCACAGGTCCTCCTGGTACCGCAAATGTCGTTGCGGATCTGGCGTTATCTTCTTTACATTAAATGGTAGTGTATAATGTAGTCTAGTGGTAGTGTAGTAGTACATATGTAGTGTATAGTGTAGTCTAATGGTAGTGTAGTAGTCTAATGGTAGTGTAGTAGTCTAATGGTAGTGTACATATTGTCAGATCCGCCATGGGTAGTAACCTACGGTATTAGTAAGCCATGAATGCATTAAGGAAAATAGCAATAGGGATACGTTTTATAATATTGGTACTATATATACTAGTCAAATTTCTATGATAGTGGTACTATATATACTAGTGAAATTTCAATGATAGTGGTACTATTTACGCTAGTGAAATTCTTATAATAGTGGTACTTGGTGATCTATACTAGTGATACTATTTCCAATATAGGTCACTGCTTATACTAGTGAACTAAATTATTCCAGTAATATCATCTATACTAGTAATTTTATTTATAAATTTACACTAGTGATTTAGTTAGATTCTTGAATACGTCAGTACTGGGGGTTATGTTCATTCGTTAATGGATCCTCAAGAGGTGGGAGTCCTAGTACTTATACAGAGGGATTAGAAAGTGTCTTTGCCCGATCGTATGTAGGGCTACTACCAACGCCGTATCACGCCATTTGACCAAAAAATGTCGGCCCTTTTTCGAAGATGCCAAGAACAATCTTCACCATTGTTCTTGGTGAAGACTTTTCACTGCCACGTTTCTCTTCAAAAGCTATATAAATCGCACTGGTTCTTCTTGGTGAGCATCTATCAACGGATAAATAGATAACTTAGTACAATACGTCCAACAAGAATCTAACAATATGTAGTGTATAGTGTAGTCTAATGGTAGTGTATAATGTCGTCTAATGGTAGTGTATAGTGTAGTCTAATGGTAGTGTATAGTGTAGTCTAATGGTAGTGTATAGAACGAGGAACAATTGGAGGGAACGCCTGGTTCGAACACCTTGCTTAAGTCCGGCTCCAAGAGCGGATAATCACTTTGTTGCAGTTAAAAGTTCGGAGCTAAAATTTACCGATAATTCTTAATTTACGTGCTGCAACCTTCGCCTGGAGATGTTACGTTGACCAAATGAAAGTGTTCGAATCATGCTACGCCTTAATTTTTTAGCATGGAATAACAAAGTGAGATGCTTTGATTTTTTGAAAATCATTATGATTAATAGGCAATCGGGGACATTATTATGCATTTTTTTAGAGGTGACACTCTTGAGATTTGGGTCCTGCATCTAGTAATAGTAATAGTAATAGTAATAGTAATAGTAATAGTAATAGTAATAGTAATAGTAATAGTAATAGTAATAGTAATAGTAATAGAGTAAGTGATGTACAGAGATACACAATCCACTGTGGATAAATACCCAGCCCGTCCACTCTTTTGCCAGGCCCAAGTCCACAACTAGTATATCATCTGTCGCGTGCCGATGGTCCATGTTGATGCACACATCACAGCTTCTCTTATAGTCATGCAAAAATTCGTCAAAGTCCGTCAAATTCCTTGGTAGAATTTTCGCCATAGCACTGAAACCTACACCTTCTCCCCGATGTTCCCCCGTTTTTGGCTTCCGGGTACCTCACAATCTTCCATCTGCCTTGTCTGCCTTTTTGTCGTACGGCAAGACATATACATCTTCAGGCACACACTTCACATTCGGCTTCACGTTTCCCACAATTTAGTTGAGGAGCTGCAAAACTAGGGTTCACCACTTAAACTGGTGGTTTATAATCCCCATATCTCCATCGAAATACATCCGGCTTTTTGGAATGGTCACCCCCAAACGAAGTATATTTTTGTGAACTCCCAGAAGAGCTCTAGACTTTTTTGAGCCGTTAGAACCAATATGTTTGGAACTGGAACTGGAACTGCAAACCTTGGAAGGTGACGCACTGAAAACTGGATCTTTACTAACCACATAATTGATGTCGAGAGAAAACAAACCAGGTTCAGGTGCCTCTTTTCCCCAGGTCAAGGGGAACATCGGTTCTTCATTCTCTCTGTTTAGATCCAAGTACCCAGAAAGTGGCCACAAAGTACCTTTTACCATTGCATAGAGCACTAAAGTCGAGTTCAACGACACAATGGTGCACAGGCCAAAAGAAAAAAGAATCAGACGGATAGAGTAATACAGTTTCATGGTGAAACTATGGATCCGAAATCGTACCATTTGTCCCTTCATGTACCTTGAATAATGGAACAATTTGTGAACAATGATCCATAGAGAATGATCCAAGAGTTGAGATTAACCAAAGGATTAAGATAGATTCGAAGAATTGGACAAACCTAAGTATTAGACAACGTTGAAGACTCATCCTCTTGTGCATTTCAATGGTCCATTCAAAATTTTGGATGATTGGCTTTATTCGTTAGACACTCCAACTTTCACTTCACCGCCATGCTTTCGTTGTCTAGGCCCGCACCCTATGCTTTGCAGTACCACGTCTGATCATGACTTTTCTGCTCCATTGTAACCATAACCACCGGGATATCATGCATTCTATATACATTCGGGAGTATTTATATGCACTCTGGGGTTATTGGTCACTCTTTGGTGGAACTTGACAACGGGCTAGAATGCCCAAAGTGGTCATGAGTCCTTGGCTAATCCAACGATATGAGCCCTTAGTATTTGAAAGTACTATGACCCTGACTTATATCAGTTGAATTGGGTAATCCACTAAAGTCCAATAAAAATCATATTGATAATCACCATCAAAATAGCAATGTCAATTCCAATGGAAGCTCGGTAATCATAAATATCCAAAGGGGATAAATTCCTATGGCGGGTATTAGTGACTAATGGCGAAGCTTTGAATTCCAGAAACCGTTATTTAGTCAGTTGAGTTTGCGGAGTCTGGCACACACACCTATGTGCTTAGGTTGAGATAATTCCATCCGGTAGTGACTTCTGACTATGACTTCTGACTATTGCTATGAGTGTTACTGACGTACTCTGACTCACTATTTCTATGACCGATTATTGCTATGAGTCTGACTATGACTGTAACTGACTATTGCTAGGTACTATCATAACAGTAAGTAGCGCAACAGTCATTTAGCACCGGCTAGCAGTATGGCTCCATAGTAATATACTAGACATTAAAACAGTAGAAAATAGCACAATAGTAGCATCAATTTCTTGTTAGTATGTGACATGGGGGGTGACCAATATTGGCGGGAGGTTTGGGTTTAAGCGTCTAGCGCTTAACAATCGAATCTATTTTTCCAGCAACAATCGCATGCACAGTCATCCAAGTTTTTGATGGGCTACTCTTAGAAACTCACCAGAGCAGTATGGTGAAAGTTCTGAGATAGCTATTGTGACTATTTTTATTGGCCTTGAAGCATGTAAGCATAAGTCAAAAAGTTCTTCGTAAAGTGGAGTTAATTGACCTGGGTGATCCTGCTAACTCATACCTCACATACAAGTTTCTCATGTCTCCCCAATACCAGCATGCCATCCACATAGAAATCTATCAAAAGCTTCTTTGTTATGTTATTTTAGAGACAATGTTTATTCCGACAATTTTGAATCCAAATTCTCAAGTGTTCCCTTGATATAGCCTGGTTTTTGGTATCTTTTGTGCGAGGCAAACTGTTCTCATAGCCAAGAGGTTGATTCATAGGCTTGGAGGTTTCTGTTTAAAGAATCAATATTAACGTCCATTTACTGGATTGTCATGCCGTTCATAGCAGCATGGTCAATGAGTAAGCGTAAGCCTTCAAGTTGAATAACAGGAGAGTAGAAGTTCGGTTGCGCTCTCAAGTAGTGGATGATTGGAGTAATGCATTATCCCCCTTCTGGAATCACACACCTGCGTCATGGATATTAGCATACTCCGCCATTTCATCCTGTTTCCAGATAGGATATTTGTCTTGCCGTTTGACGTTCAGCACATCAGAATGCGATTTCGAGATTTCTGGGGGTACATCACCTCTGCAATGGAAAGAATATCATCCCAATTGGAACCTAAAGAACCTTAAAACTCACCATGTTAGTATAAATTCACCTTTCGCTAAGATTTTAATCAAGGTGTGCTTTCTCTCCCCTAATGATTAGTCATTCATATAATAGTTTACCACCTTGACTCTATCCAAGGAGTCTTTGTTCCCTATAATTTATTTCATCGGGAACCAAATTAAACAAAGCTGTTATAAGTCGTTGGTGTTAGATCTACCATAGGTATACCCTGCTTTTTAAGGTGATTTTTGATCCCGCGCTGTCTAATCCTAACAATAGCCATATCAAGACGCTGAGACACACCATGACACAATGTTTGGACGGCGTTCGTCGCTATTGTTCTCGTGCGAAGTCGCACGCGCTCTTCTCTAAAAGTATTTACGTACCTGACGTAAGCGGCCTCTAACAGTTGGGGCAACAAATCCATACCAAATAACAATTCTTCAAGCACAAGCTCCGTTCGGCGCCTTTGCAAAATAGAAAAATGGGTCGCTTCAACTCGTTTGCAGGCTCTACTTTTGGGACAATAGCAAAAACCCATTTGTCATCTTCAATTAAGAAGATGACGCCATTTCCAACAAACGAAGCCCAGATTTTTATTTACCTATGATCACTTTGGGATTTGGGTATCCTAGAAGATGAAGAAGGGAGTGGTTTAGCAAAGTAATTTCATATGGCGTATTATCCAGAGCTGACTTGGAGGATGTGCTACTGAAGCACAAGAAACTTATTGAAACAGCACCTTGGAAAGTAGTGCAAACGAATAAAGGGAATTTGTCTCTTTGATGCAATAAACTTTTGTTTTCAGAAAGGTATTGTTAAGAATTGCAAAAGGATCGGTGCTGTCGCTGCCTATCGAAGCAATCTCAAGTCGGGTCATGGATGATATCTGCCTAGACTTCCATTATGTAAAAGAAAGAGACAATCCCTGGAGTAAAAGATCCGCATTCAAAATTGAAAAAAACAAGTAAGTTTGGAATAATGGAATACTAAATAATTGGAAAGGGGAAAAAGGGAGGAATCGCTTCTTTATATATTTCGCAATAAGGGGGCGTTCCTGCATGTAAAGTGGTTGCAAATAAACAGGGCGGGTGAGAAAGGGGAACTTGGCTATAAAAGGGCGCCTCGCCCCTGGGAATCTCACTCTCTTTTTTCTCCCGATTCTTTTTGCCAAAACTTTTCTTTTGTACTCTTTTCTTTTTGCAACGAGTCTCACTTTTACTTCCTTCTTTTTCTAACAATTTAATTTGTTTTCTTCATTCCTTTCTTCACTCTTGACTTCTATTTCTCCTTCTTTACTCTTGATTCGTCTCTACTCGTCAAAATCATACCCTCGCCTGGATGACTCCCATTCCATTGCCTTAAGAATCTTGGTGTTTGTGTCTGACCTCCAGAATCATAACCTCTGGTTTAAAACACCTCGTGGTTTACTTACAAATACAGTCCAAGCTCATAAAACAAAGGCCACCATGTCCACTTTTTTCAGGTTTCGAACGGAAGAAAACACTCAAGTGCATTTCATGCTGTTTCGGTTAAAATATCTCAGGGGTCATGGGTGCAATAACGCTTCCAAAAGATGAATTGAAACCGACTTACTTGGTGCCGATTGACATTCAACTTAGCAGCACTACGGACTGCGGTGGGAAACCTCCACGAGTTTCTGACGTCTTAGAGGAAAAATTGATTTTTTTTCTCCAAAAAACCAATAAGTACGAAAAGTGTACAATCAAGAAAAAAACGATCCAGCACTAAGTGATATACAGGTGCTACTCCATTCTTTATTACTCTTGAGCTGGCAATATTACATTCTGGTACAGAGTTGATAAAGTATGGAGTAGTAAAGAATATAATTGACTCTACTTACAATTTAGAGGAGAAAATTCTGACATTATACTATTCCCCCGAAAATTGGACTTAATGTTTCTAAAGAAAATTAAGAAAGCGCAGAATATGTGTGAATCACTGGAATGGCGAGTTTCTTAACAATGGGATAGTGTGTTGAATCTGATACTTGGTACTGAACTCTAATGGTAATATGAATTTTCTAATCATTGAATTTCCTGCATAGTGACAATCTATTTCCGTGCCTTCTTGCTCTTGGACTTCTTGGGAATGGCTGCCATTTCCGACGCATAGATCTTCTCGGCAGTTTCTTCATTCTTCCGCTTGCTCTTTCCTTTCATGGCAGCGACACCCAGGCCCTTGGCTGCTTTTTCTGCTGCTTTATCATCCCATTCCTGCACGCTGTCGTCAATAGCATATTTATCCAAATTCAAAGCATTGATCAATTCACGCTGCTTCAAGCGTAATTCGGAAACTGCATCGTCACCTGCTTCATCCAAGTCACGTGCCATGGCTTCTTGAGCTGCTGCTGCTTCAGTAGCAAAAGTGTTCTCTTTTCCATTCATCTCCTGCATCGAAGCGTCCTCGAGTTCTGGCATTTGCAGTTCAATTTCTCCCTTCAAAATCCCCCGGAAATGCGTGGAAAATTTACGGATAATCTTCGAAAACATCGCCATGGCCTGCAGACTAGGAAGCTTCAACTCCTTCAGAATATCATCCATGGATTTGTGCTGCAAACCAATGGCAAGAAGAATGGCGGCCTGCACAGAGGAGAGGGACACAGTCGTGCGTTGCATAAAATGGGTCTGGGCAATGAGTGGCAACATATCCAAGATCACGTGGTAGTCCAATAAATTATTGGCATATGAATCCAACCGTTTCAAGTCAAACGGAGATAAGTTTTCTTTCAAAGCAGAAGCACTTAAGGGTGATACATGCAGGATCTTATGTTCATTATCCTGCAGAAGACCCCCCGTGCTCTCCATAACATTAAGGGCCTGCACAGCAGGAAACTTCCGGAACTCATACGACAATAAACTCAAAAACCGCTTGTGGAAGTCTTGAGCAAATGCAGCCAACCATGCATCGTTCTGGTTCTCCAAAACATGGAGCATCACACTCGTGTGTTCTCCCGTCAACTCATTGGCAGTCTGACGCAAGTATACAGGAACAAAGCCTGCCCGTTTCCAGAACTTGTGCAATTGGGGAGTCATTCCATACGACACTCCAAGGTACTGGAGGGCATAAGGGGGTTTTTCCGAAAGCTTCAAGAGAAGAGGGGGCAACGTCTTGGCATCGCGGAGTTTGACGTCATCCGATAACGAAGCTGAGGCCAACTCCTCGTCCGTGACACGTGGCAAGGTGTGGTCGTCCAAGGTGGCGTTTTCGGAGATATCCGTGAACTTTCCTTGGAAGTAGTCCTTGATGAGCTCAAGGGCACGTGACCCGTACCCCATGCCGGCGTAGTCTGGGTTAGTTGCAATCCGCACAATACGTGCACCACTTAAGGATGCAAATTCGTCATCCTGGAATTGCTGCAGCACCAACCAAGGAATTAAGTCTCCACCAGCACGCTGGCCACGTGACAACGAGCGCCGCACGCTCTCTTTGGAAATTTGTCCTTCCAATGCAAGCTGCACCACGCAAAGCGGGTCGGGGATGCGCGTGCTTTGAGGGTCGATGGGTGGAAGCAACACGTAGAGCTGATGTGCAGGAGCATCACTCATGAGTTGCAAGTCATTGGGCGAATTCTTGTAATGCAGCGCCACGTAAAGGGCCATCATCTTCTGCAAGAACGCTTCCGAAACCGGATGGTACAGGAAAAGCGTGTCTCTGTTGACTGCATATAACGTGCACTCTGCAGGATGCGGCGTACCTTTAAAGGCATTTTTGGAGAGCGTTGCATCGAGGCACAAGAGCTTGTTGAGCCACTTCTCCACTGGGTCTCCCGGAGCATAACGAATAGGCTCATCAAGAACCACCTCGCGGAGATTCCGGATATCACGTGATTCGTCTTGGTCCCGCGCACTGTCACGTGTATTGTCACGTGCACGCAAACCTTGGATCAATTTCAACGACAACGACCGGCCGGTTCCCTCGTATCCGTTGATGGTCGAGGCCATGAAAACGAGGTATGGGCCAAGCAACTTCTGCACGATTGGCAAAGGAATGGCAGCAGCTTCATCAATAATCAACAACTCCGCTTGGCCGAGCACGTGACTATCTCCAGGCAGGATGTACTGGATAGTCTGGCGATGGTCCCGCTTGATGTCAACTCTGACAACGGCATTGTTGAATGCAGGGTTGGTCAGCTGCACGATGTCGTAATCCAAGTGTTCGGTGAAGCCCAAAGCATCGAAACCACGAAAGATGAACTCGAAAAGCGTCTTCAAATTCTCCGGCGAAGGTGATGTCACGAAAATGTTGGAGTAACCATGGGAAACTGCAGCAGCAATAGCAATTCCTAAGGCAGCAGACTTACCACGTCCACGTCCTGCAGTCAAAGCCACGGTGGTGTTCAACTTCTTGTCACTGATGACATCAACAAAGGTCAAAATTGCCTGTGCCTGGTTTACCGTCCGTGCAAGCGACACTAGAGAGCCTGCAGGCTGCACATCAGCCAAAGACAGCTTTAAGTCAAGTAACTCCTGTTGGCGAGGAGTCTGCACATCATCGTCCGCAGGAGGTAAAGCGGTCACGTGCTTGCCTCCCAGAATTGGCAACACGTTCAATTCATCGTCCACCACTAAGCAATTGGGGTTGCTTCCCAAGGACATTAAGAAGCGTTCGTTGAAGCGTGCAACAACGTCATCATGGGCCTCAGTCCGGTACCGAGAGTGCACATCCATACTCATGGTATACAACTGTTTCAAAGAGGTCATGGATTTGAGGAGCATCACCACAATACCTCCTCCCTCCACGGTCTCGATGGTACGAGCCATCAAGTTGGGCGTGATGGCTTCGAAGTCCTGCAAGATACACATACCGTAGGTGTTACCAAGGATCTTCTCGGTTTCCTTATAGTACACATACCGGATGTTCTGGTTGGAGATGAAGGCCTCGAACGGGTCCTGGTCGTTGATATCGCGTGTACCCCGCTTGATTTCCTTCTTGATCTTGGCCTCTCTTTTCTTGCGGTGCGACGTGAACCCAAGAAGCTGTTTTTTGTATGCCCAGAGCACAGATTTGTTCATCTTGAGGTCGGCACTCATCATAAGATAGTGCAAATTTGGAAGCTGATTACGAGCACGGTCCCCGACAATAATGAAGAAACTGCGCTCCTTGGTTTGGGCACTGTTCCTGATCAACGCCGGGATCCGGGAGTCGATGGCTTTTTTGGGCATGCTGGTTTGGGATGAAGTGAGAGATGAGAGGTGAGAAGTGATGAGATGCTTTTTCCGCGACTTGAAATACGGACTGCATATAAGCCTAGAAGCATCACAGCCAGAGAATAACGGGAAGTCGGTGTTTGCGGGTTTGTGGGTTTGGGTTACTTAATGCTTGGTAGATCTTGGTGATGTGGTGAAAAATGATACTGAGAAATTGGAAACGGAGGGTCCCATGGCATGAGGTATATGCAGGTCCTTCGTTATAGTGATCATGATATTCAAATTTGGTCAAACATCCGTACCTCTGGACCATTTGAAATTGCTAGTTTGGGTTTCGAGATTTGTTTAATATCGGTGGCTGCCGGTATATATATTTGGTGGTGTCATAAACAGCGCAGCATGTCTTTTGATATTGGGGTGAGTCGTCACCTGACTAGAGGTCACGTGCGGTGCCCGGATCTGAAGGTTCGACTACGATATTCCTATAAATCATTCAAGTGGTGATTTTTATCTAATACAAACTATCCTTCGGGATACATGTATTAAACAGGAATGAGCTCTAGAACTGCCAGCCTAGACCAATTAGCAAGGTACTATCAAACAGATGTCAACTGGTTTAAAGAGGTTCGGTACAAAACATGTAAAGCAAACAAACCTAACACCTTGTCACATCCATCTTAGGTGATTTAAAATGAAGGGTCTTTTTTTGAGCCAGAAAAATCATCACCTTTGTTCTCGTAAACAGTTTTCACTGCCACATTTCCCTTGGCTAGTTATATAAACTGCACTGGTTGCTCTTTCTGAGGAATCCGCAACGAACAAAATGGATAACTGAGTGCATAATGCTCAACAAGAATCTGACACGTGATACATAATACCTGATCCCCGGAAACCTGAAACTTGACCCATACCAGGCAGTAGTGTTATAGTAGCATAGTAGCATCGTTCTAAACATTGCAGCGACTGCGCACAATCAGAATATCCTTTCCATTGTCGTCCGGTATACTGAAAGTTCTCACTATCGACACCATGGCTGGATTTTAATCCCCTCTAAGAAACAATCAATGGGTATTTCATATAAACACAGACTTGAATGGACATTTCTGGATGCTCTCTAGCCGAAGTAACACCAGAAGTATCACCAGGGCCTAGTGATACGGCATATAATAGTGTGGCAAAAGGAGAGCCATCAATTCACTAATAAGCTCTTCCAATTCTAATAGTAGGGTATATAAGATCTGTCTTCAATATGGTATCAATGACATAACTAATGGTGGGAGGCCTCAAGAATAAGTATGAGTCAATGGAAGCGAGAGTGTACAAATGTATGAGTCAGTGGAAGCGAGGGTGTACAAATGTATGAGTCATTTTGTATTGCCTGGATGTCCTACCAAGAAACATTTGAGAAATAAAAAAAGATGTAAGAAAAAAAGTAGACGAGATATTTGGGGGAGGGGGCACTTTTATAGGCATTTTTCCTTGCATACCCCGCCCAGTTTATTTGCAGCCATCAACCATACAGGAGCGAGAAAATGCGAATATATAAGGCACCGCATTCGCCCTTATTCCGAGCCAAAATTGAGAAAAAGACGTTTAAAAAAGCATGCATTTTTATCGAAGTTGAGTTCAATTAATCCAAGGAGTTTTCATGTCTTACAAGCTAGAGGCTGGGGAATACAGACTACTATAGACTGGGACTGAGATTGAGACAAAGGCAGAGACTGAGACTGACTGAGACTGACTGAGACTGAGACTTAGTACTGGTATTAGAAGTAGTGAGTAGTGAGTGGTGAGTGGTGAGTCGTAATAAGTAGTAATGAAGAGTAGTAACTCCGAATTAATCAGTAGTAAGTAAGTTGTACTAAGTAGTAATTCTTAGTAACTAATAAGTACTAGTAACTAACAAGTAATAGGTAGAACTAAGTACTAAGTAGTCGTAAGTAGTGAGCAATAAAAAAAGTAATAAGTACTACTAAGTAATAATTCGTAGTAGTAAGTACTTGTCAACTTCTGTTTTAGTATATATGAATATACAGGAATATGGAAGTTGTACCTCACAAGACCAAATTCCTATGTGAAGGAGCCACAGCACCTCTTGTACTTTTTGTTCGGCCAAATCTGCACAGTCTTATTGTTCAAGATCTACATAGCCCTATTGTCTTTCAGGGACCTGTACATAACATATCCATGAAGTACCTATTCTCCGTACAAGTTATGTACTCGATGACAGCACCAAGTAATAAGTAATAAGTAGTGAGTAGTGCGTCGTAATGCGTAGTAATGAATAGTCGTAAGATAGTAATAAGTAATACGTAGTACTAAGTAATAATTCCTAGTAACTCATAATTAATATGTGGAACTAAGTACTAAGTACTCAGTACTAAATAAGTCGTAGGTAGTAAGAACGTAAAGAGTAATTCGTAGTAATTCGTAGTAATTCGTAGTAGGCAATAAGTAATAATTAATAATAATAAGTAATAAGTAATAAGTAATAAGTAATAAGTATAAGTAATAGTAATAGTAATAGTAATAGTAATAGTAATAGTAATAGTAATAGTAATAGTAATAGTAATAGTAATAGTAATAGTAAT
>NLAL01000132.1:0-48940 GCA_002374735.1 Metschnikowia sp. 13-106.1
TCCTGCACATGCGAAGTCGATCCTTTTGTTCTAGACTCACCTGAAATCCTGTACTCAGCCGAGTCAGTTTCATGTCTAACAAAAGTCAAGAAATCCGTGATAGTTTAGTGGCTAGAATTACCGCTTGTCGCGTGGTAGACCGGGGTTCAATTCCCCGTCGCGGAGCATTTCTGATTGCGCAAGTGGTTTAGTGGTAAAATCCAACTTTGCCATAGTTGGGCCCCCGGTTCGATTCCGGGCTTGCGCATTTTTTTGTTTCATTACCTCATCACATCGTCGCGAGATGCTCTAAGTCTTAGAGTCACGCTCAACCCTACAAGCAATATCCCAACATGTCAAAGGTGAACCGAAGAAAAGAGATTCAAGAAAAAGAAGCATTCCAGCTAAAATTCCAGCTAGCATTATCTCAAAGCAACAATCATGTTCTTAATTGGCTACCGAATGCTAAGGCCTCAGAGAACGGACTGGATAGGGACGATCGGGAGAAGTTCATGAACTTGCCCGTAGTAGCAAATGGCCAGGGCCTTTTCCTGGTTGATGACGATGACAAAAGTAATAACACAACCACAGTTGGTGATTTCCTCAAAGGGGAGACAATGCAAAAACCACAAGAATCTGTAGCTACAAAGGATCCACGATCTGGATCTAAAGCTATGTCAGCATTAATGAACAGAATGAGAACAGATAAAAGAAAGTCACTAATGAATGATCAAAATCCGAGTCCCAAAGGTTCGAAAGGTACACATGGCGCACAGAAGACTTTCAAAAAGCTGGAAATCTTGGCTGCCATCAAGAAACCTACAAAGAAGCCCCTGAAACCTGTAACTGCTGATGACAGTGATGACGAAGTTTCTAAGCTGAGCCAGATTACGGGGAAGAAAAAGGTGGTGCCCCAAACTGGTAAGAAAGGTAAAGCACGTCCTTTTTAAAGGCTTATCTGGGGATCACAACTATCCAAATGTTTGGATAAGGATATTGATATATTGGAGCCTAGTGACGTTCAAGAAATTCGTATCCTTTCATACTGTTTAGGAAGAAATGGTTATTACCAGAAAGAGAAGTTATGGGTGTGTACATTGCGAATTGGGAGTGTTGATAGGACAATGTCAGGGGAAATCTAGATGAACAATAATCAACCCAGGCCAAGTTGCTACAATCAAGATTAAATAAATAAAGGTCTGTTATTTCATTAAAGCGTACATAATCAGGAAGCATACCCTGCAAACTTTGAGCCACCATTCCACATTAAGAGTCAGTCTATAGAGTTAACGTCTTTGCTTCTTGCGGAACTCTTCACCGGAAGAATGAAGAAGATACTCTAATTTAGGTTCCTGCAGCGGTGTGTTCTTCATCCCGAGTTCCTGATGAGCCCCACCTTGATGCGTATCTTTAGTAGATGATTCCAGGCCTTCTTCGGATATCGTTCCCACTCTCTCAGAGTGACGTAGAAGTGGAGAGTCGAGAGTAGGAGGCATATTTCTGAAACCTGGAGATGGCGGTGCTTCATCATGGGGGCTCACAGTGTAGCTCGACTTTCGTCTATAAGACACCGAGTCAAAAGACAGGCGATTTGTGGATGCCGACGAAATAGATGAACCATTGGAAAATAGAGAAGATGATTGGGATGCAATGGAATCAACTGTCTTTGCATGCTGAATCCCCGGATAGACCACTGAATTTTGCGAAGAGCTATGCAAGTTGACAAGAGAAGGTCTGATTTTGTCTCGTAGTGAGTTCGAATGAACCGCCGTGAAAGATCTGTCTTTGCTTGCCAGAGAGTTGAAAGCAGTCTGAGAATTTGATCTGGACTGAGAAACATTTGAGTCGTTGCTAAGAACGTAACCCTGTCTCGCAGCAATGAACTTTTCAGTAAGACCGCTATCTGCTGATATTGATTGCTTCATGGTGTCGTCTTTCAATGCCTGGTCTTTACTGGCCGGAGACTGCCAAGAGTTCAAAGGTGGCAATTTGATATCGAAGTTAGTCCCCTTCAAATTACCCACCAGCGGTTTGGGGCTATTTTTACCCACAACTGTCAAAGGATCAAACAAGAGAGAAGGGTTTCTTTGCCTCTCCCTACTTTGTATGGAAAACGGTCTTCTGAATGTAAAGTTTGTGGGCGATGTCGTGGCTTCTCCAGGGACAGACGTATTGAACTCATTTCGAATCGCATGTGTTGCAGACATGTCGTTGGACATAACGCTATAGGAAGATAAGGACGACATTCCCATTGGCTTGGGTGCAAAAGGAGAGACTGGCCGCTCACTGGTCAGCACCAAAGTATATTGCGAAAGATCGCCTTCGGTAGCAGTCAACGGTGTATTGGTGGCCGACTTCAGAGACACTTCAGGTGTTGATCTTTGGGCAGCTTCAACCTGCGATTCGTAAACTTGCCGAGACAGTAATGCATTGCGGGATAGAATGTGGCATTCAGACCCTGGCAGAACTTTATGTGCCGTTATGGGCGAAAATGCAGAGGATTGGAAGGGTGCCCCGTGCAAAGTTTGTGAAGAACTTCCTTCTTGAAAATGACCTTGCTGAGGTCCCTCGAGTCGGTACTGTTGAGTAGGCCGTAGAAGATGCTGGGAGGATTTGTTCCGATTGTCAATAAAAGGCTGTAGGGAAACAGTATTTCCACTGTTCATAAATCCACCTCCATTGGCACGGCTTCTACCAGAGTGCAGTGCCATCGAGTCATGAGATAGGGGCGAGTCAAAGGTGGAGTTTTGAGCAGTGAAATGGGGATTTTGTTGGTAATAGTAGCCTTGCAAGTCGCTGTATTGCGGAGCGGGGACCACACTTGACGAATATAGCGATCCATTGATATCAGTCAGATTCGGATATGATACATAAGCATGGTGTGCGTTAAGGGGAGGGACGGGGCTAGGTTGATAATGCTTAGGGTAGTGCATGGCGTGGACACTCAAGCCGGTAGGGCCGACAAAGCGCAAGTCGGAATGGGTGTTCACGGGCCCTAGACTATTGTCTATGACAGGGTTCCTGGAGGGAATCAGCTGCGATCTTCTTTTGATGTAGGCCAATGAACTCTCATCATTCTTCTTGAACTTCCCGGAAGAGTGGCGGAACTCCCAGACTGATGGCGCTCGGTCGCTAGCTAGCTGAGATGATGCGTGTGGATCACTCACCTTGTGAAAGCCATACATATGTAGCTGGCGCACGAAGCTTGCAATGTTTCCGTGTTTGAAGTAGCCATTGAGCGCTAGGGCAAAGTCTTTGCTAGGTCTGAGGGAGAATGTGTGACCTTCTGGACTGCCGCTCCACCATATAAGGTCCGATAGCTTGGAATTATTAAGCATTCCATAAAGTTTGTGGACGAACGCATTTTTCTTTATGGGATGCCCAGATTGGTTTCGGTCTAGCAGGGCCATTATTTCATCGAGATGTCGTTGAATGTATAACTTGGAGGGCGAACCGCCAGACGTAGTTTGTAATGGATGTCCGCTACTTGCTCTCGGGTACTTGTGCTGCTTGTTGTGGATGTCAGAGGGCAGCCGGAAAGGAAAGGGGGTGAGAGTTTTTGAATATGTGGGGTTTTGTTGCGGAAATAGCCTTAAAACACGGTCTTGGGTTAGAAAATAACTGTAGTAGACTCTTCATAAACTTAAAGCAAGAGGAAAATCATAGTGCGTAGCCTGATATCATTTTTTTTTTTTTTATTTTTTTTCGTTTAATTTATATTTCGTGAGCTGTTGCCATTATAGTGCTGAAAACAATCCTGTAGTTTATCGTCTTAAAAATATACGAGTTCTACTCGGGAGAGAGAGGTGATGCATGGTCGTTTCAAGGTTCTACCAATGTTAATTCGAAGGTTGCCGAGATTAGCGTGAACTTGGCGTAGCGTTGTAGTGATGCGCAAACTTCTCTCGAAGCGAGTCGGAGGTGCCTCTATGACATGTCCCCTGGTCTATCCGCGCACAAGCTCTTAAGGCCTATAGCAAAACCTAAAGACGTCTTAAAGAAAGATTTGTCTCGGCTAGTGCGTGACTTCCCTTGTAATATAGTCCACCGTGCATTGTTCAGATTGCGGTTCAGTTTTCTGTTAAGCGTGAACTTTTTTCAACACTAATGCACAAGCCACTAAATATGCACATTCCAGAAGTCGGGCTTTGGACAAAACAATATGCTGCTAAGCTTTTTTTTTTGTGATTGAAGGCACCGGACTCTATGAAGCAAGCCAACTTGCACGTATTTTGTGAGTTCAATGTTCTTTGTCATGTGCATGCTTTTTGAGATGATAACAATGGAGCTTTATCATTTTTCCGACAATGCAGCACGGCAGGACCATTCGTGCTTTACTAAACATGCCTTACACTGTGACAATAAAAAAACAATGGATTTCAACGCACAGCAATGATACTTCAATATGGAATGGCTCCCAAATGTTTCAGCTCTCGAAGGTGCTAGTATTAAGAATTAAGCCGAACACATCCACAAGTAAGGTTCCCAAGTTAGGGGTTTTACGAAAGCCGCAGCTAAATGCGGAGAAAACAATATGCGCCAATATGCTGGATTTTCTACTAAAGGACAGCGAAGCCACGCGGTCGGGTCAAACTTTTCACCCCAACTATGACTCAAACCTACCTAAGCACAAGACTTGAAAAGTATTAAAACATATGCAATTGAAGCTTTTTTATTGCCCAACAATTCGGATCTCACATATACTTCAATAGTTCAGCGGCACTGTGCAACATTTGTAAATGTACGTAATGGAACGATTGCAGTTTGTGGTTTCGCTAAGCATATATGCGAGTTTACATGGCGTCCGTCAATCGCATCTGAATTCCATTACCTGGATCGTACAATGGGGTAAAACAAGAGATGACAAATATGACTAATCATAATCGATATTATGGTCACGGGGATCAATGGGCGTATGTCCTGGATGGAAGATTATTTTCAAGAAGCAAAAAAAAAAAAAAATTACTCTTCTGTATTTTGAATGACCGCATCTTGTTACCGTAAAAAATTTAGAACAAGTTTTTCAGTGTATTCAGCTGTTCAAGGCGCTTAAATGAGGCGAGTACATACGCCGGGAAAGACCGAATTTGATAAGAGCGATGGGGTTGAGAAATATTCCAAGATTCATAACTTCGCGTTGGCTTTGCATATCTGGGATCGGTTCTGAGCGTGTGCATGATTAACTGTGTGATTCCTCGCGTCATTACAGGAACTGCGTTGATCAATTGGCGACAAAAGTCCATGCACGTCCTGCAGAATCGCTACTAGAAGAGATAATTTGGTCTAGATCTCCATTGGCCCGAGGGTGCCTGCGCATTATGGGCTTCTAAAAAATATGGATTACCAGAATGCAAGAATACAATTGTACTATTTTTTTTCCAAAATTGGGTTCAAAATTTTTTTACTAGCTTTTCACGCTTCTCGGGACCTCTAATTCACGCAGGGATCCGCTTAAAGCAAGTTCATGCATCATGTCAGTCCGTTTGCGGTATTTTCCGCCCGAAATTATGCAAATCTACCGCGATGCATAAAAAACCGGTGGCGTTTCTGCAGCTTTTTTTTCTTGCATGCATATCGAATGTACAATATTCAAGCCCTTGCACAATCCAGTCTCTAACGGCCGCACTATTAAGCTATAAGACAATTTTAGAAATATACCTGACAATCTCCCGGTTAAACTTTCCTTTTTACTCTGCATATTCAGCTTGTCAATTTATAGTAATACTACCTCGCATCTGCACATGGTAACGCGTACAGCGCAATGAAATCTTGGCTATTCACTTTTTTAATAAGCGATAATTAGTGCCTTCGAGTTATTATGTTGACTAACGTGCTGCATTTGGACATTGCTTTATTATAGTCAATTATTCGTAAATAAATGTTTGGTCTTCTGTACAAGTCAACCTGAGGATAGCGTGCATGCGTTAAATCTTACAGCTAATGCGAGCAAATTTTATTGCCTTGGAAACCTCCATTTGGAACATTAACGCTTACGACGTTCTCTCAAGCTCAATCTTCCGCTCAAAAGGTCACCCACCTTAGCTATTTGGTGCCAATGAACCGTATGGGATTTTCTCAAAGTGACATTCGTGTCTTTGTTGTAAAGGTCATTGATGTCAGAGAACTTCAATTGTGCCCCTTGAATACCAATCACGACTGATGATTCTTCATTCTTTCTCATCAAATCAATCATCTTGATGTTGTTCACGCTGTGGTGAAGGGAATTGTGATGAACAGAAGCAAATACACGGTGACTCCAGTCTTCAATGTACTTGACCGATTGAACAGCAAATCTCACGGCGTACACCCTGTCCATGGAACTTGGGGTATAACCTTGTTGCACATGACCTGGAATGGCGGTTCTTGTCTCAAATCTCTTTTCCCCAGCCTCACGGAAAATTTCAGACAAGAGCTCAGTAGTGTAAACGGGCGAGGCATGTTCGTTTCTGATGAGGATTTTACCGTTATTTGTCTCTCCACGATCACCCTCAAAAGCATCGAACAAGAGGTCAATGTCCTCGCGTATACTCTTGAGATTGATCTTATTCTCTGGGGTGTAGACAGCAATTGCGCCAGTAATTAAGCCTGCACACGATGCAACATAACCACTGTTACCGCCCTGGACTTCAACAACAAAGACTCTTCTTCTAGTTGCAGATGCAGATTGTTTGATCGCGTCACAATAATTGACTAATTGGTTCAAGCATGTATCTGAGCCCAAAGAGTATTCCGTGCCCGGGACATTATTTGAGACGGTAGCTGGAATAACAATCTTGGGGATATTGAAGATAGGGTAATTGTGCTTCTCAGTTTCCAATTCGTGCAAGGCAGTAAAAGCTTCGAATCCTCCGACGATGATCAAGCCATTCAAGTTATGTCTTTGCATATAAAATGCAACATCACCAAAGTTCTCGCTAGGTAAGGAACGATTCGTGCCGATTTCGGATCCACCTTTGTTGTGCCAGCCATCAACATCAATCCAGCTCAACTCTTTCACTACACCTTCATTAATAAGTCCAGAGAAACCGTTCTGAATAGCAAACAACTTGTGCCCCTTTGCCAAGCAGTATAATGCGGCAGCTCTTGTTGTGGCATTAAGAGCAGAAGAGGAGGCTCCAACATGCACGATACCAATGTTCAAGCGCTCGTTCTCGGGTAAGAGCTGAGAGCCATCATCATGGAACGACGTGTATAAATAGCTGTCGTAGGCTTGAGCGAAACTGGAGTCACGCAAACCCATGGCTTTGTCAAAATCTTTAGCTTCGATAGATTCGGCCACCTGTTTGGTAAGACGAACAGAATCCACCAAAGGCTGTCTCACAATTTGGTTCTCCACAATTCCAATGATTGGGGAGGGAATGTCTGGTGTGCTCTCTAAGACAGCCTTCACAGCCTCCACACCTTGAAGGGTACTTAGCATACGGTCATATGCTACCGCAGTACCACCTCTTTGCACATGTCCTAAGGTGGTAATTCTAGTGTCGAGTCCAAGTTCCACGAGGACATTCTTAACGCTCTCAGGAGAAATGGGCTCCAATTGATCATCGATGGCACCCTCAGCAACAATAACTGTGGTGTTTCTCTTTCCATAGGCCCTATGGCGAGAGCAGATTTTCTTTAACTCATCTTGCCAGTGTCCGTGTTTGGGTGGCCTCTCAGGAATGAAGATATAGTCAGCTCCCGTGGATAATCCAGACATCAAGCCCAACCAACCACAGTGACGTCCCATCACTTCAACGACGAAGGCACGCGAATGCGACGATGCTGTTTCGTCAATATAGTCAACCATCTCCGAAATACGTTCTAAAGAAGAGAACGCACCAATGGTGGCATCAGTCATGGCCATGTCATTATCAATGGAACCAACCAAGCCAACAATGGTCAAGTGACGGTAGGGCGCAGCCTGTGTTTCAGTCAATCTTTCCGTGTCGACAAGCTCTTGAATCAACGAGGGCCATTCTGCACGGAACAAATCGGCACCGGTAAGCGAGCCGTCACCTCCACACACGACGAGGGCATCAATACCGTTCACCACCATGTTGTAAGCTCCTTGGAGACGGCCGGCTCTTTCTCTGAACTCAGCACAACGGGCTGTACCGATATCAGTACCACCATGAGAAAGGAAACCCCTAACATCGCCCCATTCCATCTTCCGGATGAGTTTGCCGCCGCGCACCAATCCCTCGTAACCTTCATAGACGGCAAACATATCGCAGCCGAAGAAAAGACCGGAACGGACAACCGCTCTAACTGCAGGACTCATTCCAGGGGAGTCACCACCCGAAGTCATGACAGCAATCTTTTTCTTCTTTTTAGAATCACGGGGTGCTGCTTCGCCCTGTGCAGTGTTTCCCTTCTTCACACATTTCATGAGCTCAGCCGACTTAAATGCCAAGTAGTCTTCAGACGACATGAAAACTTTGTCGCTTGTAGTAGACACTTTCTTAGAGAATGTCAATGTGTTACCGAGAGGATCTTGGGTCGAGAAATCGTTGTCATTCAAGGTGTCGGTTTTGAAGCCCTTATCATGAAGCATTCCCTGCAATTTATCACAATTAGAAGAAAAGAACTGCACGTTCTTCACAATCTCAGAGTAATGGATTGGGGAAACCAACCGAAGCTTGATCAATGTGTTAGCGCATAATGCTCCGGTGGCATCACCATCGTAGAAAGACAAGTCTTGCCACGGAATCACGTTTCCAGCATTGTCGACGTTCTGCAAAGGGAAGGCTTCCAACCAGTACTCTTTAATGGAATTCTTGGCGATTCCTTGCAAAAGAGCAGGCGAAGCAGACGAGGCCATGTTGCTGGCCACAGTGGAGTAATTCTTAATGAGTTTCAAGCCCAAACCTTTGTAGAAGTCTAGAGCTTTTTTGAGTAAGGCGTCATCTGTAGTGGAGAGCGAAATTGCACTCACGCCTTCTACCGTCATAGTGTAAAGTTCTTGATACTTATGATCTACGTAAAGCTATGGAGCAAGCGATAGGAGAGTTTATAGGGACGAAAAAAGGTGTTGTATACAGGAAATGATATCATGCTCGGCTTCGCAAAGTCCGAATGTATGATCCAAGAAGCGTAAGCGCATATCATGCCACTGGGCGTAAAAAAGATTATGCTTTGCAGTGGGTGGGCCACTTTAAGCAGACAGGCATTTATATCGAGATTTAGTCACTACTCACCAAACACGCCCGAAATGTTCTTGAGTGTAGGCGCACATACATATCATTCACAGTAAATAATTACATGGACCCCACGGCACTCTCCAGCTAAGCCTCAAGAAGCATGACTAGTAGCGCACCTTGTGAGGCTATCAACTAAGACTGTACAACACATGTCCGTTTGACCAGTAGCAACTTACTCATAGTCAAAAGAAGAAGTAGTCAAGGCACCGGACACTTTGAGCTCGGTCTCATGTGTAACGATCGAAGTATTGTTAGTGTACTCGTAGTACTCACCTTTGGAGTAATTCTCCACCACCAAGTTCTTCACCAACATCGTAAAGGGAAGCTTTTGGTAATCAGTCAAGCCACCAGCCCACTCGATGGTGCCGTTCTCATTTCCCAGGTCCCCTCCAGCCCATAGACTCACCAAGAGCCGCATGGGGGAATTTGGGTACTGGGTCAGCTCCGACTCCAAGATTTGCCGGACAACCTTTCCGTCCAATTGCCATTCGATTTTTTCGGCAGTCCAAACCACTCCGTATTTATGGAAGTTATCAATGGGAGAAGTTGGCACATTAATATAGGTTCCATCTCCATCGGTCACGGACTGACCTTTAGTGAAGTAGTTGGTCTCGTATTTCTGGTGTTCATCTCCAAAAAGCTCCACAATATCAATCTCGTCTTGGTCGTCACTGAGTAAATAGAAAGATGAAATCAATCCCTTTCCTGCTGCACCTTTCATCTCCAATTCCACCTTTCCATACATCAAGTAAGTCTCCGAAAAGAGTCTAGGGTTGTCAAATCTCTTCAACACAGTGAGATTGCCCCCCTCTGGGCCGTGACAAATCAGGGGACAATCATCGGAAGTGGTGAAAAGCTGACTTGCACTCTGGAGGTCCTCCATGTAAGTGCTCTTGATCGCTCGGTTCTGTGCAATGCAAGTTGTAGAGACTCGTGGGTCACAAGGATTGAAAGATCTAGAGGCTGCAATGCAGAAGATGAACAAAGAAAGTCGGATAAGAAGCATGATTGGGTAGTTTTGTTGTGTATCTTTATAATTCCCGTTTTAATGAGTGAGGGTATTTGGGTATTGGACAGTAGAAAAAAAAATCAAGCTTGACTTCACTGTCAAAGTCTGTTTCTATTTATCTACCTTAAAAGTTTTGTATGGCATCCCTTTCTTTTATGAATCTGAAGCAACTTGTGCAAATTTGCTCTGCCATAATGGTGGTAGTGGTATTTTTGCGCCCAAACATTTGTCGCATAACTGGAAGCGCAGGTATTGTCAACTCTCGCGATATTTTGTTGTCGCTCGCATGAAATGTTAACATATGAGATCGCTAGTCTTTCCATTATATTCAATAATTCCGGCGTAATAGGAATATACCCCGTTCCTGCATGACAGCATATTCCTGGTCGGCCCTCGTAATACTTACCTATTCTGCATCATAGACATTGTAGAGCTTGAGGGACTGCTTCTCATCATATGGGTTTCTTTTGGCCTCTTCGAGAGTCTCTTTGAGTGCGCGTTTCATGTTCTGGAAAGACTCTTCGCTGATTTGGTAGTGGAAAGCAATTCGGTTGCCGTATGCCTTCAAGTTGTATTTCTTGCAGACATCTTCGAAAAATTGGTGGTTGATTTTGCTGGCATTAAGATCCAAGAATACGAAGTTAGTATGCACAGGGTGGTTCAAAAAGCCGCCATTCTCCTCGCAGAGTTTTCCCAATTCAGCTGCTCTTTCGTGAGTCTCCTTCAACTTTGAGAAATTCTCATCAATTGCAACTGTAGCCATCAGTGTAAGTAACCCGGCCTGTCTGATACCACCTCCAGCTTGCTTTTTGAAATGGTTAGCCTTTCTGATGAACTCTTTTGAGCCCACCAAGACAGAACCCACAGGTGCACCCAAAGTCTTGGACAAGCAAAGAGAGACAGAGTCAAAAAGACCACAGTAGTCAGAGATCAGATGGCCCGAGGCAACAGAAGCATTCCAGAGCCGAGCCCCGTCAAGGTGGAAACGGACATTATTGTGCTTGCAAAATTTGGATATCTTTTTAATTTCCTCTATGGGGAACACCATGCCATGCAAGGTGTTCTCCAAACTGATGACTTTGGTGGGACATCCATGGATTTCGCCATCATCCGGAACGAAATTGGGTAAAATGTCTTCCTCTAAAGTCAAATGGATGCCGTTCTTGGGAATCACTGGCTGTACCAAAGCTTGCGATAATGTGGGGATTCCACCGGCCTCGCAAGTATATACATGTGCTCTATAATCACATAAAATTGCATGTGGGGGTTGGAACAAATTAGTTCTCAAAGCAAGCTGGTTCAGCAAAGTGCCAGAAACGCAAAAAAGCCCGGCTTCCTTACCAGCCAATTGGGCCACCTTGTTTTCCAAGGCTTTTGTCGTTTCGTCCTCGTTGTAGACCGAATCACCTAAAGTGGCATTGGCAAGGGCTGCAACCATTGATGCAGTTGGCGTCGTGAAGGTGTCGCTTCTGAACTCATTGGAGGCTTCTGAAGCTTGGAAGTTGGCTAAACTAAGGGACATGGTCAAATTGAGGATCTGGAGCGATAAGAACTCTGCGCTGATTGGAGCTCACCCACCGTTGCATATGCGTCACGTGCTAATACCTCACGCCCCAATACGTGTATTCTAGACCATTTGGATTTCCAAATCTACTGATGAACAGAGTTCGCTTATGATCTTAATCCACGTCTTCTCCACTTGCCTATTTCTAACTCGTGATAAACAATAGAGGTATGAATGTGATTTCGGCACGTGATCCATCACGTGCGCACATGGTAGAGCTCAACCTGCTTCACCTCATCTAAATACATTACCTATGGCGTACACAGAGGCACACCGGATTCTCCTCACGTATATACGAGGCCTCAAGACTGTTCCTAGCGAGCAGCTATTAGAAGCGTTCCAAACCATGTGCCTGCGCATGGACTTGGACACGGGCACCGATATACAGGCATCACTAAACACATTCATATCGGACATAAACATCAAACTAGAAAAGCATAGTTTCAAGATCTCCTCCATCAGGGACCAATCCACTGAAACACTTCTCTATGTTTTTGTCAATACGAAATTCGATGAAGCCATCCAAGGGTGCACCAATTACACACCACCAGAGCTTGATTGCATAAAGCAGTTGATAGACAATATCATCAACTCCCACGGGTTCGAGTATTGCCTACCGTACACCAATACTAAGCAGCACATAATGGGAGTGCTCAAAAATAAGGGAAGTGAGGCGGATTTCTTTCTTAAGCGGTTGGTTGATGATGGTTGGATCGAACTCAGCAGCCAAAAGAAGGTTATTGTTTCGTCTGCTACATTGGCTGAGCTACATGGTTATATGATCGACCGGTTTGGGATTTTTTCACTGGAAGACTCTTCGGGAAAACTTCTCGAGTGTGCTCTATGTAAGGAATTGGTGACCATAGGTAAGAAATGTGCCAATTCGGAGTGCTTCAAGGCTTTCCATAACAAGTGCTACTCATTGTATACTCGCGACCAGAAAGAATGCCCGAACGAGGCGTGTGACAAGTTTCTAAGCGATAACAAAACTGTGGGTGTGCAATAGACTCTTCACCATCTTCAACCTATCTATTCAAACGAGTCTAAATATTCGGCTTCGACTTCGTCTATTATGTCATATAGCCAATCCTCCACGATGTTATCCGCATAGTTGTCACTAAGTGGTGCACAACCTTCAGGGATGGGATATTTGAAGTGAGGACCAGCATTAATCTTAACGATACCATTCATGAAAACTGACATCATTGGATAATATCCCAAAGATCCATCATCGGTGTTCATATAAGCAGGATTTTGAGACTGTTCAGTATTGGCATTGACGATATTGTTCTGGCTATCCAAAGGCAAGAATGAATAAAGATCCTTGAACATCTCCCCAGCTAAAACCCCGTTCTTATAAACAAGAATGCGCGAGTCGGGGATTATGGGTATGCGCAGCTCCTTCACGTCTTTGTTCTCTTCCAAAACGGCTTTTTCTCCAAAAACAGTCACGGGGTTGAGCAAATGGTCCATCTGCTTGGTCTTTGTGTATTCGAATTGCTCGAAATATAGTCCGTTTTTGTACTTGATAGGGATTTGATCCCGCACAATATTGCTGTAGGCATTGAGTTTCTGAGCGACCTCTGCTCCTCTTCCAGCACTTCGTTTGCTGCGCACACCACAACTTTCCACGAACCGTTGATTACTAGCCCGCTGAGCTTCCAAGGACGAAAGATCAACCACAAATCCAATAGTATCGCCGCTTTTGAAACCTTCTTCCATAAAGTCCCGTGGCCTAGATAAGGTGATCTTTTGGCCGTTGAAGTCTCGTAGACCATATCCATACCCATCAAATCCCACAGGCGCATCAAGAGCCAGCTCTTTTCTGCCAATTCCAATACGAACATGAGCCTCGATTCCATTGTCATAACCTGTATCGTTGTTACTGTTGATGATGTCATACTCGAAGTAATGTTTTCCCTCCTTCATAGCCACATTGCATCTCGAGGAAATCCACCCACCAGTAGTAGTGATTGCAGTTAAGTCCTCACTGCAAGCAACACCGTAGCTTTTGTCGAAATAGGATGCCCGGACTGTGTATGGCGGCAAGTCACTAGTAACAAACTTATTGGCCGGGAAAAGAGGGTTAGGTTTGCAGACCTTATATTTATAGCCTCTGCGATTAAGAGGCAAATCTTCATATTGCCTAAAAGGAATTCCATTCACTTCGATTTGACTCGTAGGCACTGGGTCGCTCTGCACAGGCTCATAGCTAAGAGTATTGGGCTTCAATCTTGAGTGGACCACGACATTAGCTATCTTCTGTTTTCTTTCCAGGACCGTGAGCTCTCTTTTCTTGGGCTTAGGTTTCGCTGGCCGAGAATTGACTTCTCTATTCCCTCCTTCTTTAGCCTCCTTGTTTGGTGCTTCCTTGATCTCTTTGCTTCCTGGCACTTGTTTCTTCACATCCTCTGTAGGCGATGCAAGATCAATATCAGCATTCAGTGGCGAAGCAGGCAGTGGTTCTTTTGATAAACGATCGGATAAGTGGCCAGAAGGGCCGGTTGCACTCGGCAGAGGGCTTTGTTCTGTACTCATGAGGCTAGCGTTTTATGAACCTTTAAACGTTCGCGATGTCTTCACGCGACTGGAATACAGTGCGCCCTATAAGCCTAGCTTGAACGTTCAGGCTGTTAACGCACCTTTGCAGCCGCACTCAATTCGTTAACTAATACAGCCACTATATGTACCACTAGCCCTAAAAATAATTGTTTACGAGCTTAAAAATCTTTTTATGTCATTAACGTCTTACAGCTTCAATTATATGTTGTCTAGTAAAAAGGCATACCAGTAATGCGTCTTTGCACCAGACCTGGTCTATATAAGTTGCACCCGTTTTGACCCGTTCTGTCTAGTACTACTGACTACGGATGAATAATAATGTATCTGATTAAATATTTGGAATACTCTGTTGAAATGATTGAAACTGAAGTAATGTCGAAGAAATAAACTGCATTCGGCACGAACCTGCCTGAGATAAGAATGCATAAATTTTAGCCCACTAGCTTTTTTTGAGGCCGATCTTTTGGAGAAACGACTTTCTCTTCAGAACCACCTTCGAGTCCAGCTTAGAGCTGACAACAGACCCACGGGAGATAGACTTGCGCAATTTTTTGTCATTGATGAGCTTTTCATTTCGCTTTTCCTCCTCGGGATCGTAAGAGATCAAGCTTTTCACTTTGTAGGCCAGCGAGGATCCAGAACTGGACTTCAGAAGTCCATTTTGCTTTCCTTGAGACATACTAGAGTACACCTGGTGCACTTTGCTGTCGAGCAAATGACCAGAAAGTGAATCATTCTTGACTTTCTCAAGGTAGTCGTTGGATTCAGACAAGGACTGGTCCGATATAGCCTGCATCATACGGAGAAACCGATCTTCTCCTGGTGTTGATAAAATGTCCTGCACTTTTTCGGGTAAGGATGGATTGGATTCAAGAGAACTTTGCTTCGTGGACGACAAGCTGCGTTCCTCATTACCGTTGAAGGATTCGATCGAAATATCTGAGATCGCTGAATTCTTCCGAGTGTTCACTTCAGGTGTCTGCAATTTCGACTTGAACTTGTCGTGAGTTTCAGCTGCAAATGTGACGCCCGATTTTTCTGCCTGTACCAAACTTTGCTTTGAGCTACTTTTGGGATCCAAGTGAAATCCGGTGGCATTCCCTACTAAAACCACCGGCACTGGAGAATATTTGACCAAAAAAGACGTGAGTTTGATAAGGTACTCATCAACCTCTGTCTCGTTGAGCCTATTGGGGGTCTGACTCGAGCTTGGACCTGAAATTGAGTGTCGCTGAGAGGCCGACAAGGACCCACGATGTGGTACTGTAAGGTTATTTTGCATTGAGCCTGGACTGGGCATAGACAACAGGGTCTTTTTAATCCTCCTTGGATACTTGAAGTTCAAGTTTGTTGACTTGTTTCCCATGACTATCATCATGGGCTGGTACTGCTTCAACAAATGGTCGATCATAAACTTCGTTCCCGTTTTGGTATGGTATTTGTTTTTCAGTTGGCACGAAGCCATTGGGTCGGAAGGTGCAATGTCCAAGATTAATTCAACAGTCACTTTAAGACGAAGCAGGTCTGCAGGCAAGTTCAACATAATATGATCAAGTATTCTCTCACACTTTTGATGAATTTTGGCCTCCACGCTACTTGCAGCAGAGCCTCTTCTTCTTCCTTGTTGTTGGTCCAAAAACTTCAAGGGTATCAAACCCGAGACAACTAGGTAATCACCATCTTGTAAAAAGCAAGGAATACTTGCCTTATCTTTTTCAATCAAGAGAAGCCAGTCCAATGAGTTCCAAGTGTGCCTGCGCCCAGATAAAATGGTGAGAATGGTACGTGGTTGCTCTATTTCATCGAAATTGTTGTGCTTGACTGTGAGAGATACTGATCTGTAGTTATTCTCATTCAGAGACGGGTAGAACACTTGTTTGCCCATAGACGCGCTTATAGGAGAGGTTGTCGAATTGCGTCTCGTATTGGAATGATACGAGGAAGTGGAGTTGAACTTAAAGCTGTTCAAATCGAAAGTTTTTTGATTGGAGTATTGTGGGTCGAGAGCTAAGAGTTCCTCATCGGTCATGCCACTAAAAGAGGAGCGTTTGAGCTTGGGAGTCTCTTTTGGAGCCGGCGAATCATCCTCGTCCTCGATAGCGGAATTCTCTATTGCTGTATCCGGCTTGGCATTGGCCTCGGCACACGAGTTATTGTGTATAGCCTCGGTGGGGTTACCATCAGCGTCCAAAATATAAACCTTGGCAAGCTCCAGACGAGGCACTTGAAGTGGATTTGCAGCCAAATCGTTAATGTCTCCGTGATACGATATGCCTTGCGAGACCGCATTGGATATATTGTGGGAAAGCTGAGTAGGAGAAAGTCTATTCTTCAATATGGACCTAGAGGGTGGATCAGGCAAGCGCAATCTCTTTCTATGGCTGGTTGGAGAAGCCAAGGGCTTCGCCGACATGGAATAATTGCCAAAAAAAGCTGAGTGTGGATCGACATTGGCTGGTTTTTCTCGTTCGGTGGGAGTGGTGGGGTAAGGCGATTTCTCAATCGGGCTTTCCTGGAGCAAATTATTGAAGGAAACTCGCCTAGAGTAATGGGGTTTAGGTGTAGAAGCAGCCACTGCAGCCATACTTCGAGTCAAAAAAATGCCGGGAAGTTTTGCCAGTTTCGCCACGAATTGCCAGCTTAGGATTTGGGGCGTTTGGGGATTTGGGGTATGAAGGAATACAGTGCTTCAAAGAATGTGGGGAACGAGCACCGAGCAGGAATAGACCGAACTTAAAAAGGCAATATAAGTGTATGGATATCCGGTAAGAAAACGGCTCGGCAGAGAGAGAGAGAAAACAAGCTTTTAAAGTTTAATGGACACTCGCGGTAATATATATCAATGCATATAAGTGTGGATTGAAATGGGTGACTATATGAATATTCCTGGGCATTATTGGGTGCAGGCGCGGCACCCTGAAATTGCGTTAACCTCGCATGTGGGATCTGGTATGGTCCCCCGAAGGAGCTGAGAATATGCGGATATGCGCTTGATTGTGCACCGTAGATGCTCCGCACTCGCAGACGAGCTACGCTCTTGTGGCAACAATTCCCACGTTGTTGCGATTTATTGAGCGGAGTCACCCGCATCTATGTTACGGAGGTAAGGGTGTGGTCAGAACGAAGCAACAATGAAGCACGGCCGTTTTTTATTTTTTCAACCTTAATGAAAAGGTAACGTGACTTGGAGTTCCCTGAAAGACGTTTGCTCCTGGATATGGACGCAAAGGGTCTAGCCCTTCCCATAAATGACAACTGAAGCGGGAAGATTTGCCCGGGGCATAAATATGTAGGTGCTATTTTTTTCTGATCACTTCAGATCCCCTGTGCTCGAGAACAATGGCTATATGAAAAGGCTTGACTTGGACCCCTTTCTGAGAATTCGCAAAAATCCTTTGGCCGCTTTTATCTTCGATCATCAATCCTGCATTCGTTTGAGCTTAAGGAATGTCTCAACCTTCCAATTCCTCTGCTAAGAAAAATAAACGAGCATCTCGATGTAGCCTATTAGAAGAAGCTCTCGTACCTGACTGCGCCCACTCGTCTCTTCCTCATGGAATGGCTTGCGCAACAGCAATTCCAGACCCAAAATCAGTTATCAGGTGCGCTGTGTGCCTGAAACGATTTGACTTCTTGACGTTTGGGAATTTCTCTGGCTAAACCCTACCGAACAACTAACACCATGTTTCGACTCTACAAGTCTAAAGCACATCTCAGGGCATGCAAAAGATTTGAGGCACTTCTAGCTCCGTTCTCATAAAGGGAATCATTTATTTGTATTCTGGAACTCGGTATATACCTCTCTCTGGGGTGCTCTATTTAGGTGTAACTAGCACTGTGCTCTACGCGAAATAGAGTAGTGTTCTTTGCATGTAGGTGTATGCGCGACAGCTTGTCGAGGAAGCAATGATCTTGAAGCCCCTCACTCGATGTGGTCAGTAAGGCGAATAATTTGGAGCTGAAAGTTCTAATCATTCAATTATTCGTGTTTGCGCAAAATATGAAGCGGAAACCAAGAATCTAAAGCACCATATACCCATAATTCCCTTGTGGGTTTAACTAATTCTGATTCGCACCAAAAGTCTCGGCGAGATGTTCCTTCGCAGTATCTACAATCTGCGCACGTGATCGCCGTGGCAGTAGAGACTGCGCCTTGCGGCCAATTGAGCAGCCGACTTTTCAAATAAGCGATGTGTTGATTGCTCTATGAGACTAAGTGCAGGAAAAATGTGTTTGGATGTACTTTCCCTTATAAGTGCAACTCATTCACTGTGGAACGATATTGATAACCGATTACATAATGTCCAAAGACTCGTGGTTTGCGCCAATTCCAATTGATGACTATGTTGCTTTGAACAAAAAAGAGGTCGACGCTGAAGTCCCCAAAGAATGTCCAAAGGCAGAAACAGTCAATGGCTTGGAAGTTCATTGTGGGCCAATTCTTAGACTTTGCGGCACTTTGGAGAACTACACCAAAAACTATAGGGCCTCTATTATGCTCGTGACAACGGGTAAAGAACCCAAAATTACGTACGACTTGGGGCCTGCTTTAGAAAAGGATGCTGGTGAAGAGATTACCAGCGGAGAGTTCCCAGGAAAGAAATTTTATGTTACCAAGAAGGGTTTAGAGTTCTGGAGATTTGAGATTAATTTGACCTTACTGTCGTATGAGCAGAAGGTGCAGTACTCTGTCAATGGAAGTTATAATGCTGCCCACCAATTCTTCTTGCCCTCCACCGAAACGTCCATGAATGTAATGTCCTTTTCGTGCAATGGATTCTCATTGGGAACTGACACCTCTACCTTCAAATCCTCATTGTGGTTAGATGTCTTGAAAAAGCATGCTACCGTGCAGCCTTACCACGTTATGTTGGGTGGAGGAGACCAAATCTATAACGACTCGATTAAAGTCAGAGTGAAGGCCTTGGAACCATGGTTGAACTTGACCACTGCACGTCAAAAACGTGGAGTCAAGGTGACTCCTGAAATGAGAGAAGAGATGGAAGAATTCTATTTGAAGTCGTATTTGGAATGGTTTGGTAAAGGTTTCTGGAGAGGCACGCAAGGTGCCACATTGCAGACCATGTTCCCATTGGCCATGGCCCAAATTCCATGCATTAACTTCTATGATGACCATGATATAATCGATGGATTCGGCTCATACAAGGACAGAACCATGAACTCGGATGTCTTCTCCACCATTGGAAACGTAGCATACAAATACTATATGCTTTTCCAACACCAGATGTCCATGGATGCCGAAGAGCACTTGCTGGATCCATCATGGATTCTTTCCAACAAGAAGGGTATGTTCATCAAAGAGAAGTCACACTCAGCATACATCAGACTAGGCAAGGAAATCTCGCTATTGGGTGTGGATTGCCGTACTGAACGTCGCCAGAGCCAAGTTATCTCTGAAGATACATATGGCATCATCTTCAAGAGAATTCAAGCTGAAATTACGAAAGCCCCCGAAGTCAAACACTTGTTGGTGATGTTGGGAGTTCCAATCTTGTACCCAAGATTGGTGTGGGTCGAAAAGATTTTAACTTCCAGATTATTGAAACCAATTAGGGGTTTGGCGACCAGAGGGTTTGTTGCCAAAGGTATGGTGAATGAGTTTGATGGCTCTGTTGAAGTCTTGGACGACTTGAATGATCACTGGTGCTCCAAAAACCACAAGAAAGAGAGAAACTTCTTGATCAAGCAATTAACCGACTTTGGTGCTAAGAACGGTGTTCGTATCACCATCTTATCGGGTGATGTGCACTTGTGTTGCTTCGGAAGAATGAAGACCAAAATGCATCACCATCCACATGCCCACATTTTGTCTAGCGCTGAAAAGGAAGCCGAAAACAGGGACGTCACTGAGAACCCAGAAAACGACCCCAGATTGATGTTCAACGTGATCAGCAGTGCTATTGTCAATGCACCTCCTCCAGATGTCATGGCCAATTTGCTCGACAAGAGATCCAAGATTCACCACTTTGACAGGTACACCGATGAAGATGTGGTGCCACTTTTTACAACTGAACCAGATGGAACCACTGCTCGTGAAAATGTGCAATTTTTAAACAAAAGAAACTGGAGTGACTTGATCTTGGCCAAACAGAGTCCTTTGTACAAGGAAAAAATTGGCCAAAAGAAATTTCCTAGTTCCCTTTTCGAAAAGGACATGAAAGTGATGGAAAACAAGACTGTATCTGACAGATACGTCAAGTACCCCATACTCAGCGAATCGTTGGTGGCCACTATCCATGTTGAAAGTGACGGAAATGACCCCGAAGCCAAGACCGGTGCTTACGAGGTGATGATTCCCGACTTGAAGGGAAAGTACAACTTAGAAAAAACCGAAATTAAGCATTTACCTTGATTGCTAGACTAGCACTTAAAACTGCACAACATTTGAAACAATCATGATTGTTCATTTGCGCCTTGGTTTGCGCATTGAAAAAAAAAAAAACAATCATCCGAAATGCGGGTGTCCTTTAATAATGTATAAGTATTGCATGAATCAGTAAGTACTATTAGAGATGTTTCCCTAGATTAAGTTGCAGGACTTCGCAGCTGGGCCCCAGCAATGAATGCACTCGGCCTCTCCTGCCATAACAAGACACGCCTTGAGCGAGTCGCATAAAACCATCAATTAATTCTTATAACATCACATAACCACATAACCACACGATTTAAAAAAAAATCAATTGCGCCAAAAATAAATTGTTAGCTAGACGCGTCTTGGACAATTGAAGGCCGCAGGTTCAATTCCGTTTTTGGTAAACATTCCCATGACGAATTCCAGATCTAGACCGGCATTAATGCACGTTTAAGAGGGCATGTTACAGCAACATTTACAACATGGCTGTTCTTAGTGGATAAAATTTTGTATGAGAGATCAGGCTGCCTCGTAAGACAAACGAACCGGAGATGTGCCCTATGCGCCTTGCGTCTTCTGGGGCAGGAAGAGAACAAAACTGGAAAGATTACGATTCAGTATACAGGCGCAACCGTTCGGCCACCGCGCGGCCCGACAAAGCACACCGTCGTGCTCAAGTATGCCGTATCAATAGTTCTCCTGCATGGTGAGCGGTTTCTTATCAGATTGAGTCTAATGCAAAGTAAAATAAATCTAAACAACGTTACGCGTAGCTAGACCTTACAACATGCCAAATCTAGACAGTGATGCGCACATGAAGAAGCGAAGATTGGAAGAGCAGAGTCCAGAGGTGTCAAGATCCATTGCTGCATGCCAGAGATGCCGAGCCAAAAAAATCAAGTGTGATCGAAATTTTCCTCAGTGTTCAAAATGCACGAAAGCAGGTCTTGACTGCGTGGGCATAGATCCTGCTACTGGAAGAGAGGTTCCTAGATCCTATGTCTTTCACTTAGAGCAGCGGGTCCGGGCATTGGAACAGCAACTAGAGATCAATGGCATAAAGACGTCTGCGGTGGTCAAGAATGGGCTTGAATATTCTCCTCAATGTGGAACCTCGGATTCGTACGACATGGCCAGATCAATAAGCCAACCAAATCTCGATACCAGGAGTGAATCGGCCATTTTATTGTCCCCGTCTCATCATTTACCTCATTCCACCTCGTCAACGGCCATCCCTCTCGCTGCAACTCTGCATGGAAACAATTCAGAGAGCAATTATTTGGGAGCTTCGCTGGGAATCACTTTTGCAAAGCTTATGATGGCGGCTGTCAAGTTCAAAGAATGCAAGGACTCTCTGCATGCACTCTCCAGTATTAACACCAGCCTGGACACTCGTTCTGCAGTGTTGCCTCCAAAATCCACTGCTCAAAATTTCATTCGCATATACTTCAACCAAAGCAATACCCAGTTGCCTATTCTACATCGGGAAGTTTTTCTCAAGACGATATTTGCGCCCATATATGGCTCCTGGGACCCCGAAATTCACTTACCTTCTATGAATAGGACTCCTTCTGAAGCACGTATGAGACAAGACCAGTCGTGGATTTATCAGTATAAGCAGATATTCACTGCCAGTTTGGATGAATACAATGCAAAGCTTGAAAGCCAATCGGAAGGAGCCGAAATTCAAGGTGACCTGGAGATCTTGCAGATAATCTCCGACTCCATTGAAGTTCCCAGAAAGTTCCAACGTCCTCTCTACTACTTGAACCTCATTTTTGCCATTGCATCTTCATCGAATCATCTACAGTACATGAATTCAATCAGTGAACAGTTCCGGAACGCAGCTATGAAATTCATAGGCTCCATTTCAGAGAACAGCGATCCGATGGAGGAATTGCAGTCTTCGCTTTTGCTTACTCTCTATTCCTTAATGCGTCCATGTGTGGATGGTGTGTGGTATATTTTGGGCAAGTGCCTCAGAATATGCGTGGACCTAGGGCTACACAACAAGCTACTGGAGCGAACTCACAACTCGGAAGCCTACGTGAGAGACAGGAGAAGGCGTTTATTCTGGTGCACGTATTCCCTTGACAGACAAGTATGTTTCTATCTAGGGAGGCCCGTGGGGATACCCGAATCTTCTATCGATGTCAAGTTCCCATCGATGCTAGAGGATTCTCTCATCAATGAACATAACACCTTGGATCCGGCACTTGCTGACACCGAACTTTACCATCTCGGGTCTACCAATGCCATGGACGCGTTTGAAGCCAAGATGAAATTCGAAAATTTTGGCGACTTCGACACCACAGAAGAACAAGAAGTGCAAGGCCTCATCGAAGTCAACGATTACTCTGAATTCATTGAAAAAAGCCCTAGCTATAAAGCCATTTCACGTGCTTTTTTCCGGATTAGGCAGATCCAACTGGAGGTGCAGAGAATTCTCTATGAAGATGAGGATCTTCCACGCCGTTTCAACGACGTCTGCCAATGGAAAACCTACATCATGGGTAAGCTACGACACTGGCTTGCTCTGCTCCCGCAACCGGGAAGCATTGCTGACTGTGATTTTCACTTTGAATTCTTCCTCCTCAATTACAATCACACTTTGCTCATGATCAATGGCCTATCACCAAAGTCATTGAAGCTTTCCCAAGAGGAATTTCAAATTGTGGCCGTGTCGCTGAGGAATATCATGGGATGCTACACCGAATTGTATGTCAAGAGGTCAATCAACTACACTTGGGCGGCGGTACATAACCTTTTCATGGCTGGTACCAGTTTCTTGTTTGTCTTATATCACTCAGATGAAATCCGGCAGCAATATGATATGCAGGTAGTGATGAAAATCACCGGGCATTGTATTTCCATCCTTTCGCTGCTCATTGCTTCTTGCGATGCGGCCAAAAGTTGTTCGGAAACCTTTCAAGTGTTGACTGCTGCTGTCTTGAAGCTTAGGTACAATGCTGACGTTGATGCGAACTACGACAACAGCAACAACGCAAAGTCTCCTAAACCAGGTCCAGATAACACCAGGAAATACAGTGCCGCTGAAAGCGATGGTGGGTTTGAACTGCTGAATGAAAAAGATGCATCGACGATTGACCCCAGGAATGCATTCGGATCTATCGGTACTAGTTACAATAGAGGAACTGAAGGCCTTGAAAAGTCACAGCAGTGTACTTCTGCCACTCATGTGAAGCAGGAATTTGAAATACCCACACATGCTCTGAATTCCCTCAGCGGGCTGGCCGGGGATGCTGACACTGAGCCAATGAAGCAAACCCTCAACGACTTCGTGCCCCAATTCGAGTGGATTTCCCGAAAGTCCAGCGAGGTTTCGGATATACTTGAGAACTCCATCTACACCAATGGCAAGAATTTGGAAACATTTTTTAGTGAGGTTGCAAACTTGTCACCAATTTCCTCTGTGAGAGAATACTCATACGAACAGAATGGGACACGTGCTGGGGCTTGGGCTGAAGATGCATCTGGTTCCAGAATACCGCAGAGAGAGGCCAAAAAAGTATTTGAGTTGATCCAGCAGGTTCCAACGGAATCCATCTGGGACCAGTTCTTTACTAAGCCTCAAGGATCCAAAAACCAAGACAATCCTGCTAACTTATAGACACCAAGTTGAAATAGTCCAAATAACATTTACCTGATTCCAGTCTCTAGAGCCTTATCTGCCAATGTCCCGCATGGTGGCATATTTAGTCAACGTCTTAAGGCTCCTACCATGCAAGTACTGAGCATCGATAGAAGTGCACTCAACAGCAGTAATAGTAGACCCATTATAGAAGCCTATGATACTCACGATCAGGCCCACAGAGGCCTCATCTGCCAGGAGATTCCCGACAATATATGACACGTCTACATTGATGGTACAATCTGGGCCATCTGAAGGCTCATCTATATTGATTTGCGTGTGGAGTGATGGGAGATTGGGGAATTTTTTCACACAAAGCGTGGCATTGGTATAGTCGTAGAATTCCACCTGTGCAAAAAGCCGTACTTTCTGCGGGTGGGCAGGGCTAGATTTTGGGAGGAAGAGGTGTAAAGATGACGGATCCAAGGAGATTCTGGTCATGGCTCTAGACAATTTGTTAGCACGGTGTGAGCCGCGCGTGGTACTTATATCACGAACGCGTCGCTACTACCCATCGGAACAACCTTCAACTTCATGAAATACTTCAATGAGAATCTACCTGAGGTTAGTGGCACCAGGCTGTCAGATTCTTTTCCTTCAGACTACTCCAACAAACATTTGTACGCTTTACCTGATGGCGAAAGGAAGTACTCTCGACAGTTTTATGCTATGTATGAGCATCGGCTCAATACGCTCAAACCAGAGGTGAACGCAGAAGCCACTCGGAAATGGGGCCACAACACTCGCAAAGTGAATGGGAAGTTTATCCAGCGCAAAGAAAAAATTCTAGACATTGTTTCAGGCGAAGTGTGCTGGGTGTTTGGTACGATCTACACCGAATTGAAAAACAAGTTGAATATCTTCCTGGATGTCGAGAAGGGGGTGGACGATTTGCTCCCCAAAACCCCGGAAACCTATCTTGATGAAGAGGAACTGGCTGTGGTAATGATAGAGGATGAGAGTGGGCGGGCCATTCTACAAGATAATGCCGTTTTGAAGGAGTCTGGTCTTGTGACTGGGTGCGTTGTGGGTGTCTTGGGGATTGAAGTTCAAGCCGGTATATTTGAAATCATGGAGGTCTGCTACCCTACCCCGGCGCCACAGAAACAAATCGCGAGCTCTTCCGATGGGTCCTGGGTGGCGATGGTGTCTGGGCTTAAGTTCGAAGATGAACATAGCATTGATTTGAAAACCATTTTTCTTCTCCAGTGGCTTAACGGAGATGCGGGAGGTCTGATAGATCAAGATATCACAAGTAGTATATCAAGATTGCTTGTGGTGGGCAACAGTATAGCGCAGCTTGAAACCAAGGAGAACACGGACTTTAGCACCACTAACAATTTCGGAAGCAAAAATATCAGCCGATTTCTGCCGCAATCATTGGTGGTGTTTAACCAGTGGCTTGGTGAGGTAACCAAGTCTTTGCCAGTTACCATTTTGCCAGGAGAAACAGACGCATGTGAAATATGTTTGCCTCAGCAGCCAATTCATCCGTCGTTGCTAGGAAACAATGCACAATATGTGACCTCTACAAACTTGGAGACGTTGACTAACCCCGCGTGGATGGAAACCTCGGATCAAGTTCGCATTTTGGCCACTTCAGGGCAGAACGTGCTGGACATCATGCGTTACTCGAGTGCATCCAGCCCTAGTGCAGAAAAGACGTTGAAGATCATGGAGAAGAATGTGCGGTGGAGAAACATTGCGCCTACCGCCCCGGACACGCTATATTGTTACCCTTATGATGACAAGGATCCGTTTGTCTTAGTTGAAACGCCGCATGTCTACGTTGTCGGTAACCAAGTGGAGGCAGGCTCTAAAGTTGTGGAACACGGAGAAACAAAATGCACATTGATTAGTGTTCCATCTTTTAAAGAGACGGGGCAAATCGTGATGGTGCACACCAATAGTTTAGAGGTGAAGGTTATTAGTATATTACAATAGACAAAGGCCCAAGGCAGATTGGTAAGATGATTTTCGTCACAGTACGTTTACGAAGTGCCCTGTGTGCGAGAGTGCGTCTGGTGCATCTAAAGCGAGCAGATTATTTGCATTAAGCCTCGAATCCAATGCTAAAAATAAATCGCATCAAAACGGTGAGATTTCCCCAAGAACTAGGCGCAGTCTCTGAAAATAACCCTACCAACAGTATGTAAATCTATTTAGAAAAAAAAAAATATCGGTCATTCTGAACTGTGGCATGTGTTAAATCAAGTCGTTAGGGACAGGGGTAATAAGGGGCTTTCTGGAGCTCCTTCTCAGTTGGAAGGTTTGAAGATGCAGTCTAGCACAACCCTTCCGCGCATTTAAAGTATTTTTGTGAGGTAGTCAGGTACTCGTCGGTAGTTTGCGGAAGCACGTTCATTTGTTGGCGCATTCTATTGCTCACACTGCGTGCATTCAAGACGCAAACCATTGCTGGTAATGCCTACAGTAAATTTCTTGAACAATCAGCATTCACACCCATGCGAAGGACACTGCTACATTAATAGCATATGCATCGCCGTGGCTTTTGAATGGCCTTAACTAGAATCTAAGCCATAACATGCTTAACTTGGTGGGCCCCGCTTCTTTGCCGCGAAAGCATGCTCACTGACCGAGATCACGCCAGGCAAGCACTTAGCTAGTGGCAATTATAAGAGGATTGACACTGTTTCTGGATTAGTAGATTCCTCTTTTGTAAATAAGTAGCCCGTAACCGTAATCTAATCCGTCTAAACTTGCGAGAATTTTTGTTGCCCTAAGTGAACACATGCCTTAGCCGGGTCTCGCCCGGTCGCAGTCTTCGTCCAGGCACACAGTACCTTCGGCAGGGATGAATTTTAATGACCTAACAAGGGGTTGCAGTTATTCCCGAATTTATATACTGTTACTTTTCCATTGCCAGCACTTGGACTAGTACAGGCGGTTTTTAAGACTGCTTTGTGTGGGGCTCACATTTTTTATCTTTTTCTCGGCCACTTCAAGTCGCCACTCCTTTCTTGTTCCTCCCCCTCTCACCATAATTTCTCCACCAAAAAAAAAAAAAAAAGAAAAAATAGCACTTTCAACATACACCTCTTTTCCACTTGACAAAGCATAAACAGTATTGGAGTTCAACGCCACAAAAGAGAATAGGTATCCCGTATCAATCATCCCTCTTTGATTCCAGAATACTTATTTCTGTGTACAGAACTTCTTTCTGCATAATTGTTCTGAGTTGCTCCAATATAAGGGACGTGGCAGGTTTAGTCCTTCCATACTTTTTGCCGAATCCGCCTGCATTCCTTCGTTTGATTTTGTCTTTTCGGTGTCAACAAACTCAATTCGCCCCCAATTTCTCCTAACTACTGCTTCAAAGTCTAAGTCTGCGTTGGCTTTATTGTTCTGCTTCGCCCCCTTGCCCTCGCTCTACACCCAACCATGTCTGACCAAAATGCTGGGTGGAACTCAGCCTCAAACTTGAAGCCAGCAAAGCCTAAAAACTTGCATATTGCTCACCGTCGCTCACCAAGTGAATTTACCCATTTGATGGTGGAGCAATATAGCCTCCAACGTCAAAATGAAGCCCATCTGAAAGGGTCGCCGCAACACCAGTCTCTGCTCAATCAGATGCAGCCCCCTCCTCCAGCGGATTCTTATTCTAGCCACTCGAGAAACTCTTCCTTCACGGGACACCGCAGAACTGGTTCCACAGGCAACCCCCAACAGGGCCATGCTCGCAGACACTCTTTGCAGCTCAACGAAGCAATGAAGGCTGCTGCGTCTCAAAAGCAGTCGAACATGGCTTCGTTGAGTGGATCCGCATCTACGGACTCCAGTACTATTGACTCCCCAAGCAGTCCACAAACCAGTGAAGGTTTGGGTGGCTTCCGCTTTCCAAGCAATCCTGATACGGATGCCACTACGTCAGCCCAAGAAAAACCTTTAGCGTACGGATCGCTTGCATTTAAATTCCCACCCGATTCAAATTCCAACAACACGCTCCTTCCACCGGTACCCACTTTTGGCCAAAGCTCTCCTGACCGAGGCCATCAACGTCGTGGATCGCACTTTCGCTCCAACTCCCGTAACAGTGACATTAATTCCAACTGGCGTTCTCAACAGCTGCCAGTGGGCGGATCTGGTGCCAACAACCACCAAAGAAACCATTCCAACAACAACTTGACCCCACCTTCGTTCTTTGTCCCCGGCCACAAGAATAACAATAGCTCCCTAGGAGGAGGCAATTCGTCCATTTCGTCTTTGTCTCATTTCATGCCTCAGGGTGCGAACAATAATTCCAATGGTAATGGAAGAAAGTCGCTTTTTGCTCCTTACTTGCCTCAATCTTCCTTGCCTGAACTCATCAACGATGGCCGCTTAGTGACTGGTATCTTGCGGGTGAATAAGAAAAACAGATCTGATGCTTACGTCTCTACTGACGGATTATTGGATGCTGATATTTTCATCTGTGGATCCAAAGACCGTAACAGAGCATTGGAAGGTGACTTGGTTGCTGTCGAGCTTCTCGTTGTTGATGAGGTTTGGGAATCAAAGAAAGAGAAAGAAGAGAAGAAGAGAAGAAAGGATAACATCTCCACTAAGTCGAACGTCACTTCAGTGTTGAGCGATGATATTCACAATGATGCAACTTCAGCTCTGACCACGGATAACAGCAAAGCAGAAGGTGACTCTGAAGGCTTAGGCAGAAAGGGTTCTTTGAAGCAGAGACCAACAATGAAGAAGAATGATGATGTGGAGGTTGAGGGTCAAGCCCTCCTTTTGGTGGAAGAAGAGGAGATTAATGATGACGTGAAGCCATTGTACGCAGGTCATGTTGTTGCAGTGGTTGATCGTATTCCAGGTCAGATTTTTGCAGGAACTTTGGGATTGTTGCGTCCTGCACAGGCTGCACAGGCTGCCAATGACAAAAGATCCGGTAAAGAATCTTCAGTCCAAACTCCAGTTGCACCCAAGATTGTGTGGTTCAAACCAACGGACAAACGTGTCCCCTTAATTGCTATTCCAACAGAGCAGGCACCAAGGGACTTCGTTGAAAATCATGAGATGTACGCAGACCAATTATTCATTGCTTCGATCAAAAGATGGCCAATCACTTCATTGCACCCATTCGGAACTTTGGTTTCTAGATTGGGACAGGTCAATGATCCCTTAGTGGAAATCGATTCAGTCTTGAGAGATAACAACTTCTTGGCTGATGAATACCCCCCTGAAAGCGAAGTTCGCGGAAACTTCTTGACATCAATGTTTGGCCAGCTTCCCGATGTTGATGCAGAAATCAGCAGCTCTAATAGAGCAAATTTCTTGAACGAGTATATTATTGCTTTTACTCAAAATCAACAATACGTGGACCATGCGATGCACGTAAAGCGCCGCAACGATACTAAGATTGAGTTGGGCTTTCACTGCGTCGATGTTTCATTCTTTGTTCAACCAGGCAGTGCTTTGGAACGGAAGGCCAAAAAGAGATCATCAGGTGTTTTCTTGCCCCAGAAGTCGTCGCATTTGTATCCAACGCAATTCAACGAGATGGTTTCTTTTAAAGAAAATGAAAAGAACTTGGCGCTTTCTGTGGTGTTTGAAATTGATACTGTCAATTTTGAGATCACTCAAGAAAAAGTCGTGGAGTCGGTGGTTTGCCCTAAATCCATAGTCTCTTATGACGACTTCGATACCATTTGCACCTCAGGAACCGCTAAGGACATAACATCAGCAACGTCGGACTACCTCAAAACGTTCGCATTAATAGCCAAGGAATTCCGCAGACAGAGGCTTAACAATCACAGTCTTGACATCCAGCCTTCTTTGGCATTGTTGGATAAGTTGGACGATGACCCAGTGCGGATGAGCTTGAACATTTTCGAAGCCAGTTTCAGTCTTCTGATAATATCTGAAATTGCACACAAAGTGAACGCAACCATAGCAAGAAAGGTTCATTCTGCACTTGGTGATGGATCTTTCTTGAGGCGCCACCCAGTGCCAACTTTGCAGAAACTCGAAGTCTTTTCCAGAAAGGCGTCCAATTTAGGTATTGATGTGGACACCTCTTCTTCTGAGACTTTACAGAACTCCATTTTGGCCATCAAAGACCCTCAGCAGAGACAATGCCTCGAAGTACTCTTATACAAGTGCATGCCGAGCCCCAAATATTTTGTTGCCAAGTTTCAGGATGATGAGAGCTTCGGGCATTATTACTTGAATACGCCGCTCTACACTCATTTCAATGCGCCTTTGAAGAGATTTGCTGACCTCACAGTGCATAGACAACTCAAGGTGATTATTGCAGGTAATGCTGCGGAGAGTCAGCAAGATTTCGATGCATTGAAATCAGTGGCCGACTACTGTAACTTCAAAAAGGACTGTGCTGCCCATGCACAGGAGCAAGCAATTCACCTCTTGTTATCTCAGTCTATTAAAGAAATGGGAGAACATGCAGGGCAATTGTTGGTAATGGGAACAGTTGTGCAAGTTTACGAATCGTCTTTCGACGTGATAATCCCAGAATTTGGTATCGAGAAGAGAGTGCATGGAGATCAATTACCATTGGTCAAAGCTGAATTTGACAAGGTCAACCGGGTTCTTGAGTTGTACTGGGAAAAGGGTGTTGATACCGGTACCTACATTCCACTGGACGAGAAGTCGAGTTTGAGCTACAGAAATTCCATCAAGAACAAGAATCGGAAGTCAGCTTATGAGGCCGCCAAGATCCAAAGCAAAAACATGAAGGAGAAGAACACAATTGCACCCGACAGCATTATCCAGAAATTTGCGGAGCTTGGAATTAAGGAGCCTAAATTTTCTCAACTTAAGCAAACGGAGGAAGATGTCGGTTTGGAGCCTTACACTCGCGTATGTGTCACCCGGATAGAGGATAAGTCATACATTCAGGAGGTGCGTGAATTGAGTCAAATTCCTATCTTATTGAGGGCCGAAATTGGAATGTCGTTGCCCTGCTTGACGGTGGGTGCGCTCAATCCCTTCTGTTGAGTATGGACATGAACTACGCAGACAGGCTATGATGAGTCACGAGTAATTCACGAATGAATGTTGGAAACTAATACATGATAATAGGTGATTTCAGTTCGAAATGGACAAAAGTAGACTACAATTCTTTGAATACTTTCCTAATACTTAATTGGTCCAATCTCTTGCCAATTTATATCACCTACGTACTTGGTCCATCCGTGACTAATTAATTGGTCCGATGTCTCTTGCCTACTACAATGCGTGGTTATTGGTCCAGTGCGTAGATCACGTTCGATTAGGTGGTCACTACATACAGTCCGGTTTTGTGAAAGTTCAAGTGGAAGTAATAAAAATAATCGATTCAAGCGGAAAGGACCATGTAATTGATCCAAGCCACAAAACTCTCATCATATAATTTTTCTTCAGCAACATTAAGATCTAACGTTAACATCTTCGGTACATGGTGCATGGCGTCGCGCAGGTGCACTCTACAATCAATCAATATGCGGAATTAAATTTTCAGCCCAAAACGCTCATCCTATCAGGACCATCAAAACACACTACAATGACCGAGAAACGCAGCCAAGATGGCAAAGAAATTCTTGAAGTGAGCAACAATAGGGAAACCAACGGACATTTGCAGCAAGACCATAAAGTGGTGAAAAAATCAAAGACCTCCCAGAGTGGAGAAGTCATTGCCAGAGAAGCTTTTATCGAAGAAAGAGCCAAAGCTGGGTCTCCATGCACACAGAATCCACCTATTGACCATGACGGGCTTTCGTGGCCTTCTCAAGGAGCCCGATCCAGAATCGAGCAGTCCCCAGAAGAAGCCAAGCAGAGAGAGTTGAGAATTGCAAGCGCAGTGCAGACTATCTTGACCGAATTGGGCGAGGACGTGGAGAGAGAGGGCTTGTTGGAGACCCCCGAGAGATATGCCCGAGCCATGCTATATTTCACCAAAGGTTACGAAGACAACATCAGAGATGTCATTAAGAGAGCAGTTTTCGAGGAAGACCATGATGAGATGGTGATAGTGAGAGATATCGAAATCTACTCGTTGTGCGAGCACCACTTGGTGCCATTTTTTGGAAAAGCCCATATTGCCTACATTCCAAACAAAAGAGTGGTGGGGTTGTCCAAGTTGGCCAGATTGGCGGAAATGTACTCTCGCCGATTCCAAGTCCAGGAGAGATTAACCAAGCAGATTGCCATGGCCTTATCTGAGATCTTGAAGCCTCGAGGTGTCGCTGTTGTCATTGAGGCTACACACATGTGTATGGTAAGCCGAGGCGTCCAGAAGACTGGATCTCTGACTACTACAAGCTGCATGCTCGGCTGCTTCAGAGTCCAACAGAAGACGAGAGACGAATTCCTTACCCTTTTGGGTAGAAAATAGTGGGTATTCTGCATAGGGATGGAAACCGATGTGCCATTTGCCGGAGCTTCAACACTCCGCTTTACGATTTTTATGATTCAACCTCATACAATGCTTCATTTCTCATTTATAGACTTTTACATTGGACTATTCACAAAAATGTATTTGTAATTAAAATGACCTCAAGATGCTTCTCCCCTCTCTATAAGTTCTGCAGCATTGAGAACCATATCGTCGTCTCCATATTGGCCAATGATCTGAACCCCAATGTTTCGAGACTGACTGGGGATGGAGATGGCTGGAAGTGCTGCGAGAGATGCAGGAATCGTGAAAACATCATTGAGATATTCTTCAACGGATCCACGATCTTTCCGCTTTTCACACTCTTCAATTGTGGGGGCCTCTCCAACGGCTGTTGGACCAATCAAAACGTCACATTTAGACGATTCTTCATTTGAACTGTTCTTGCTGGAGACCATGAAGTTGGGGAATGAAAAAACCTCGTTGAACTCCTCAACCAATTGTTTCCTTAACTCCGTTGCTTTAAAGAAGTTGTCGCCAGAGGCAGATGAAAGGGTATAGTTACCCAAAAGAATCCTTCTCTTTACCTCTGTACCTAATCCCTCTGTCCTGTTGTTATGGATTAGAGAGACGCCAGTCTGTTGTGCCTCACGATGTAGTGGTGCCTTTTCTGTAGTGAACCCACCGAAAGCTTTTCCATCAAATCTTGAGAGATTCGATGCTGCCTCAGCAGAGACCAACGTGTAATATGCAGAGACCAGCTTCTCAATTGAAGGGATGGAAACTGGAACTATGGTATGACCCAAGGCCATAAGCTTTTGCAATGTTTGCTCGAGAGCATGTCGGGTCTGTTGCTGGGTTTCAGCGAGTAGAAACTCTTGCGGAACACCAATTCGAAGCAATCTAGATGCATGCCGCTTCTTCACCTCCTCCTTGATTTTGTTTCGGATGTCAGCAGGCATCGACGTTATATCTTTCTCATCATGGTGGTCCAAGATGCCAAATATGCGTCTTATAGTTTGCAATTGCTTGGAGAAAACACCGACACAGTCAAGAGCTTGGGCATAGGCAACCACACCGTATCTAGAAATACGGCCGTAAGAAGGTTTGAATCCCACAATGCCACAGTAGCTTGCTGGTTGACGTACAGATCCTCCGGTATCGGTACCCAACGCGAAATCGGTCATTCCAGAAGCTACTGCTGCAGCAGATCCACCAGAGGAGCCACCAGCACTTCTTTTTTCGGGAAAATTGGGATTCAAAGTCGCTCCATAGTGAGAGAATGTGGTGGAGGAGCCCATACCGAATTCATCCATATTTGATTTGCCAACGAGTAGCATGCCATTTTTTTCTAGTGACGAGATGACAGTGGCTTGGAAAGGACTGTGATAATTCTCAAGCATCTTGGACCCGCAGGTAGTAGGCTCCTTTAGCGTGGCTATATTGTCTTTTGCAGCATATGTTAAATGATATTCGCCAGCATGGTCTGTGATATTTGGTCTTGAAGATATAAAGCAATTGTAAGGATCGCCTTTAGTAGGGCGCCTACTTGACAACGCTCGTAGATTAGCTCTCATCAGTGATGTGTGTTTCTGTTTATGCTAAGAATATACTTTTACGTGCGAAAAGCATCATATATGTGACGGTAAACCTACAAGCACAGACCTCATAGACGTTCTGAAAGAAATTTATCTTTAAAAATTTCAAAAAATTTCAGATTTTAAAAAGCTCTTAGTCTTGAAAAAAGAGCCAAAATTAAAAAGCCAAAATATGCAAATTAATTATAATACTCTGGGATTATGAGTAATAGTTAGTTGGATAGAGGTGTGGCTTCGAAAGTACTGTGCGGTGTACGGGTGTGAATCAGCATGGGCCAAAAAAAAAAGTGACTATCTAAATTTCAGAACCATTCAACATGTCTGTCGTGATCCATGCTGACAACGGCACCAATACATATGCTTTGGTGAACAACTTGAAGGTTGCTATTGCAGCAGCTCGCTACTCTCCCAAAACTGAAGTTGTTAACTCAACAGAGTCGTCTCTTTTGCTCAAATCAGGTACGCTTGATTTGGTGGAGGCTAATGCTATTGTCAAGTATCTTAGCACTGACTTCTCAGAAGCCGAGATTTACAAGAAAGATGAGAATGCTATCTACAAGGCATACAAGGCAGACGACAAAGCAGCTGTGATTAAGTCTCTTAGTGAATTGGCTGCACCCAAGGACACCACCCTCAGTGCTCAGAACATTGTGCTTTTTGCAGCTTCTTTTCCATACGTCAAAGAGTTGGACAACTTGAGTGCCTGGGCCAGTCAGTTCTCTGATCTTCCTGAGGTCCAAAAAGGTTTGAAGACTGCTACGGCACTCACCATTTTAGAGAGAGTTTTGCCAAAGGGCGACGGTACAGCACGCATTAAATCTGGTCACTTGGTCGACTTGGCTCAAGATAACATCATCCCAAAAAAGAATGAGAGAAATATTTTGATCACTTCTGCCTTGCCGTACGTGAACAATGTTCCCCATTTGGGAAATATTGTTGGCTCCGTCTTATCTGCTGATATCTACGCAAGATACGCCAAGAACAGAAACTACAACACGTTGTTCGTTTGTGGTACTGATGAGTACGGTACCGCTACCGAAACGAAAGCTTTAGAAGAGAAAGTCACGCCTCAGCAATTGTGTGACAAGTATCATAAAGTCCACAAGGACGTTTACGACTGGTTCCAAATCGGCTTCGACTACTTTGGTAGAACCACCACTCCTTTGCAGACAGAAATTGCTCAAGAGATTTTCATGAAGTTACATAATAACGGCTACTTGGAGGAGCAAACTACCGAGCAACTTTACTGTGAAGTCCACAATGCATTTTTAGCTGATAGATTTGTGGAAGGAACTTGTCCAAAGTGTGCTTACGAGGATGCTAGAGGAGATCAATGTGACAAATGTGGAAACTTGTTGAATCCTTTGGAATTGATCAACCCTCGTTGTAAGCTTGACAACTCGAAGCCTGTTCCAAGAGACTCGACCCATATCTACCTCAAACTTAACGAGTTGGAGCCAGAATTGAAGGAATGGGTCGTGAAGGCCTCTGAAGCTGGTGCATGGTCTAAGAACTCTAAGACTATCACTAACTCCTGGTTGAAACAAGGTTTGGAGCCAAGAGGAATCACCAGAGACCTCTCATGGGGAACTCCAGTTCCTTTGGAGAAGTACAAGAACAAGGTCTTGTATGTTTGGTTTGATGCTACTATTGGATACGTTTCGATCACTGCCAACTACTTCAAGGACAAGTCCAACCCACAAGCTTGGAAGGACTGGTGGAAGAACCCCGAAAACGTTGACTTGTATCAATTTATGGGAAAAGACAACGTGCCATTCCACACTGTTGTTTTCCCAGCCACTCAAATTGGTACCAAGGATAGCTGGACCAAGTTGCACCACCTTAACACCACTGAATACTTGCAATACGAGGACGGTAAGTTCTCCAAGTCCAGAGGTGTGGGTGTGTTCGGAAACAATGCCAAAGACACAGGAATTTCCCCCTCTGTGTGGAGATACTACTTGGCATCTGTGCGTCCAGAGACCTCCGACTCCCACTTCTCTTGGAAGGAATTCGTCACCAAGAACAACTCGGAGTTGTTGGCTAATTTGGGTAACTTTGTTAACAGATTGGTTAAGTTTGCTAACGCAAAATACCATGGAGTTATCCCTCAATATTCTGCCAAGAACATTCCTAACTACGACTCTTTTTTCAATGACGTCAACACCTTGTTGGCCTCTTACATTGAAAACATGGAAGCCGTCAATTTGAGACGTGGTCTTGAGATCGCCATGGCCATCTCTTCTCGTGGTAACTCCTTCTTGCAAGATAACAAGTTGGACAACAACCTTTTCACAAAGTCTCCTGATGTCTCCGATGCGGTTGTCGCCGTTGGTTTGAACTTGATCTACTTGGTCTCGGCTGTGATTTCTCCATTTATGCCAGAGACCAGAACCCAGATCTGCGAGGTTTTGAACGCACCACCTTTGTCCATCACGGACAAACTAGAATTTGTCTTGGAACCTGGTCACAACATCGGCAAAGCCCAATACTTGTTCCAGAGAATTGACGAGAAGAAGATTGATGAGTGGAAGTCTTTGTATGGCGGGAAGCAACAAAAGTAAACGTGCAGACATGAATTAGTGTATATCGAAAATAGAATGAACTTGTATTAAGTTTTACTTGCTTAATATCAGCGACGATGAATACCCGTCGTCGTCATCGTCGTCTTCCACCAACTGCTCCACATCTTCTGGAGTTAGCTTCAAATTCTGACTCTCCCACGAATCAATCCTAGAGCCGACATCGACATCTCCACCAGTAATAGCCCTGATAATATTGAGCTTGAAATCCTTGGGCTGTTCACTAAACTTGATATGCTCTCTTTCGAATGCTGGCACTTCAGGAGTGTGACCAATACTCTGGCCAACTCTAACAAGAGTTTCAACGCAAACATTGGAGTTGTTCAATAAATCGGAGTCGAAGACAAACGAGCTCTTTTGGAAAAGAAGCAAGATTGTGGAACCTCCAAACTTGAAGTAGCCGATCTCGTCTCCCCGTTTCACTTCTTGTCCTTCCTCCACTGTAATAACAGTCGACCCTACCATCATCGCTCCCACTGCAACCATCACAACAGTGCCAAATGCTTCAGTTTCAATTGGCACAATGACACGCACATTTTCTCCATAGACATCGAGGTCAGATCGGATGGCCATTGGATTGACCGTATAGTATTCTCCTTCGATAAACTTGAGCGGGCCAATTTTACCAGACACTGGAGAATGGAATCTGTGGTAGTCTTGGGGGGCAAGCCGAAATATACCCACACAACAGTCATTGGCACTATACAACTCAGTTTTCTCTAGGTTGTGAAAGTTTCCGTTGAATAATTTGGCTATGGTGAAGTTTCTTCCTTTGATCCATAACTCTGTGGCTTGAGTGACGGTGGAAAATGTCGTACACCGACAGTCTGCGGGAGATACAGCGATTCTCTCCTCTTCGCCAGCTTCAACTGGCCTGGCATTGGGCTTGAGTTTTCTGTAGAAGAAGTCATTGAATGTTTTGAATTTCAGAGGGTCACTGATCAAACAATCTCTCAAATCCAATTTATGAAATTGAATGAATGCAGGTATGTCACGAGCAGACGAGGGGTGGTCGAACTTGATTCCTTGCTTAATGCTTAGTTTGCGTAGAAGCAGTCGAATCCTCTTTGTCTTTGCTTTGTCCAATCCCTTATACAAAAGGCGGATACCCAACCGCACTGTTATACTCATCTTCTCTTCCAAAATCAACCCCGTAGACCTATCTTGCACAAGAATGTTTGCAGAATTACTTCCCAATTTATACTTCCCGTAGGTGAGTTTGATAAGCACTTTGGAGAACCACCTTCTTGAGGCTAGTTGAGGGGTAACAAATGAAGAAACAAGCAATTTGTTCACGATAGACCAATCTTTAGATGCACACGTTGCAAAATGACTGATGATATCCAAATCATCTCTCTTGGAAAAGCGGGCTTTCTGACAAATTGGACACCTTTCAATCTCAAAGAGTTTTTTGTCCAGCTCGTGGTTTTCTTTCAAAACATGCTCCTCCAAGCAAGCTATGATCTCCTCATGAGTCATTCTGTCTCCACCCCAACCGGATTTCCCAAGAGATGAGAAAAACAGGTTCACCAAATCATCACTTGCAGTAGACCCTAGAGTGTCTAGAAATGAGATAAGCTCGATGTAATCCATCAGGCCCGACTCGTCGTATTGCTCGAGTAAACACTTCCAGAAATCTTTTCTTAAAACTTCATAAGGAATATACCTGGCTCTAATTTTCAAGGTGCTCGAGTGCAACTTTGACATCTTCGAATCTTTGAGGTCAAGAGACAAATTTAATGTTTTGAACAAAGAAGTATCGACATAAGAAATGGAGGTTTTTCTTCTAATGAACTTTTTCCTCCTCCTGGTCTTCACAAGATTTCCATCCTCGGCTATTTGAATTGCTGGGTTCCCCGAAGAAGGATTAGAAGATAACGAGGTTTTGGAGTTGTTGACTTGCAATAATGGGATGCTCTGTAAACTAGCATCTGAATTCGTTTCTTCCACCATTTCCTCATCTTCCACAGCTGAAGGATCTTCAATGGTCACACAAGGATGAATATTGAGCCCTTCTTTGGGTTCGGAAGTCTTTTTTTTGGTCTCAGTAGAGTCCAGTACAATATCGACGAGCTCATTCATGGGAATTGTGACATCTGCCACTTGATCATGGAAAGAAAAGTGGTCTTTATCCAACACAGAAAACTGGATATTGTAGTTAAGCTCATGATCCAAGATTTCAAATGATAACCGTTCATTGTAAATAGGGTTTAGATTGTGTCGCTTCCAACTGGTACGGAAGGATTTCTTTCCAAAAGTCACCACCACGAACGGGTCCATATCAAAACTGGTCCGAGTGAAATTTTTTATTGGTGGAAGGTCTGAAGCACTAACGATTTCAAGAAACATGACTCCTTTCACTCCACGATGCCTAAATTCATAGTTGGAGTTCACGTTAATTCGTTTCTTCTTGAAAAGTCTCTTCCGTTTACCCTCCTTGCCCTCCAATTTTGCTGCAGTGCTGTACAAGTCATTATCACTTATTTCCCCAGTATTTGAGAAAGAGGACGCAACAGACAGAACATCAGACTCTGGAAAGCCCAATCCTCCAACCTCAATCACCTGATCACCGCACTTAGGTTGCTCTTCTTTTATGCTACCCGTGGCTAAGGATGATTGAGACGGGAGTTTTCTGGGATTTGATGGAGCCGAAGACTTAGACGCTTGTGAGTCTCTTCTTCGGATATCATAGATTGATTCCAAATCAGAAACTTCAGAGGCATCGCTCATTTGGAGTGCGGTGGGTAAATTGGTATAAAAGCCCTGCTCATTAGGGCTGATCGAGATGGGAGAATCCTGAAACATAAGTGAGCTGAGCCACTCGTCAAACTTCTCTTTAAGCTTTGTATCGGTGATACTAAGTTCCTCCACAGACACCTCTGTGGGCGGATTCACTCTCAAAATAGGTCTTAGGGCTTCTGATTTCGAATAAGAGAGCTCTGTCAGAGATGCATTAGGTGTAGACAGATTCAGAACTTTCTCTTGGCGCTTTCTTCTCCCGAACACCCTCTTCTTGTAGGACTTCAGCACAAGCTCGAATTGCAAGAGCAAAGACCCGGTAACAAACCCATGCTTATCCTCAGACAGGTAGAGTTTATACCATTGTGTGGGAGTCTTAAGATCCACAGGATGATCCCTGAAGATCTCGGATACCCGGAGCCTAACCTCTCCCATATAGGCTCTTGATCTACCAGAAATGTTGAATACCGATAGCACGAGAAGGTCAGAGAAGTCACCAGAATTCAACGGAATCAAGAAAGACTCGTCCCAGCTCGGGTTAGAAGTATCGAGTTTTCTTTTACATCGTTTTTTGAAAGCGTTGAGCTGTGCCACTAAGCTGGCATTGATTTGCTTGGAGGAGGACTGCGTGGCATCCAGACTATTCAAATCAGCAGCTCGGTATGCATTTATGCGTAGGTATATATCAGCGGATTTTCTCTTGAGCCGCATAATCACGTCTGCTGAAGCCTGATACTTCTTATGGGTATATTGACCGGATAACACTTGGGGCTGAGTACTCTATTTCCGGAAGTAGTTATCTGTACTTTTAAATATGCGCGGATGATGCTATTAATGACATCACATTATTTAGTTAGGTAGCCGCACTATTAGAGTATAATCGCTCGAGCATACATTATTACGCTTGAGGAACGAAAATTCTCCCCTATTGTTCGAGGATTTCATGTTATTCCGAGGAAAAAAAATTGAGGCGAGGGGACTTCGCCATTTTCAAACCCATATATGCTCAACATCTGTCGAAATTGCTAGGTAGTCAACATCTGTACAACCCGCTTCACACTCAACCTCTTAATGTCAGTATACGTTTGACCGTTTCCGATAAACAAAATCGGCACCTTCGTGGCCATGACCATATTAATCATCACACCAACCAAATCACCCACAGTATCCACTTTCGAAATAATGAAAAAATCAAGCCCACGTTTGTTTCCAAATGCATTGTTGAAGTTTATTGCCTGCTCCACAGAGTCTGTTCCCACCAACGCTTCTCCAACCATAATGATCTTGTCTGGGTTTGCAGCATCTCCAAATTTTTTCAACGGAGCCATAAGCCTGGAGTTGGAATGTGTTCTTCCTGCTGTATCAATTAACACCACATCGTATTTTTCACTCTTTGCATACGCAATGGCCAGCTTAGCTGTATTAACAACATGGTCACCAGCACCATAACCCTTCTCGAACAATTCAATTTTGGTTCCCTCATTCGAGGCATTGAGTCTGTTCAAGTTATTTACATGGACCTTAAGCTGCTCAACCGCTCCGGACCGGAAAGTGTCACATGCACATATAAGCACGTTCAAGTCGTTTTGAAGAAACCAATATGCCAACTTGGCGAGGTTTGTAGACTTTCCCACACCATTAACTCCTACTACGGAGATCACGTATGCCCGATCACGAGACACCCGCTTGATATCGTACAAGAGATCTGTGGACACGTTTGGGGTCAATATTTTGGTCAACTCATCGGTTAACGCCTGCTTAAAAACAGGAATTGNTGGACACGTTTGGGGTCAATATTTTGGTCAACTCATCGGTTAACGCCTGCTTAAAAACAGGAATTGTGACCTTATTTGTGTTGAGTTGGTTCTGGATTCTCAGAATAATTGTCTGTGCTGTAGGAGGTGCAATGTTTTTAGATATGAGTTGGTCGGTGAACCTCTTGCATACCTCTTGCATATCAGCAGAGCCACCGAAATAAGATGAGATTTTCGAAAGAAATCCACCTTTAGACTCCTTGACTGAGGTTTCGGGCTCTTCTGCTTCATCATTATTGTCAAGAATGTCATGGAGCTCATTAATGAGAACCAAGTCGTTCTCTTTCGTGAAGGCCGAGTCATCAACCTGCAAAGCAGGATCGAGGGGTGCATCCTCATTGTATTTCCTGTCGTCCAGTGCGGAATAGTCTAACGTTGTACCGGTGGCTACTTCATCCACTAGTTCCCCATTCACCCATTTTCTCATCTTTTTGGACTTGGCTTTCAGGTTTCCTCTCGCCGTTTCAATATTAACACTTTCCGTCGATGCGGGAAGCTCCTTCGAAGCACTCTTCGTTTCGGAGTTTTGAGGTTCCAACTTAATGAGAGCCTTAAACTGGAAGTCAATAAGTTTCTCCATCTTCTCGTCATCCTCTCCACTCAACTTCTCATAAGTACGTAGCACATCCAGAAGTGAATGCTTAATCTTCTCACTATCGAGTGTCGTGACCACATCGAAATATATGGCAGCCCATAAACTTTCTTTCTTCAAGCAGTAGAATCTTTTCTGCTGTCCACTGACGGTGTAGAAGTCGTAGGAGAGCTCTGTACACGAATCGTCCACGATTTTGTAAATCAAATCATTGAAGGGAGTGATCTTGCTATTCTGTTGATATAATACTTTTCCAGATCCCTGGAAAACTATGAGCGATTGAGACATGTGGCTTAAGTATACGACCTCAGTAATTTATCGATTTTTTCTACGTGGTTCCGCATAAGCCATACAGGACTTAGACATGCGCTGTACAGGCGACAATAACAACGGTCTCCACCATGAACTCTCACACATTAAAAAAAACATGATAAATTTCATAATCAATCCAGACCATTATTAAACAAAAAATAGTAAAAAAATATCGTCACAGACAGGATTCGAACCTGCGCACGCAATGCGCAACACCTAAGCTGCTGAAGTAGCAGGGTGTCGCCTTAACCACTCGGCCACTGTGACTCTTCAGCAAAATCTTGAAATTCGGTTTAATCCGCAGATTACTAGTACAAGGGTTGAACTGTTGCAAGACTTTAGCTGCAATGGGCGCACAGCATACGGTTTACAGGATTGTCATTGTAATGTTCAATATATTGGGGTTACCGTGTCGACGAGGGAAAGATAAAGGCCAACCCCACATATATGGGGGAAGCTTTTGCCGCCACTTCTTCGAACAACAAATCAACATTCACTGTTTGAGGTATACTAAGATACCTCCAAGAACCAGGGCCGCCAAAGACATTGATTGTAGTACTATCACTACTATGAACATGAATAGCTTCTGGCAAGACATGAAAGATTTTCTGAAATTATCCATCTTGTTTCGCATCGGTCCTGAGAATCCCCGATTGGGATTTCCCAATGGCACGGACATCTCGTATGCATCTACTTGCATGATCCTTAGCACCCATTATTGATGTATCCTTTAATACTCATCACCACATCATCCCACTCTTATAATTGGTATTTATCATTAACACAATGTACAAAATATGCAGAAGTAACCCCTGCAGACTCGACAATTTCTCAACCACTTTCATGGTTGGGGTATCCGGTGGCTCGGAGATAAACCATAGTGACGAGTTTACTAGTGGGATTCTCAGTGGCAGACTCCATGGGAAATCAAATCGAGTGAGGAAAGAACGGAACTGGTAGTGCACGTTAACGATGCAGAGAATGATACAGGGGTAAAAAGGAGGAGTGTGGTCAGGCACATGATTTTGTACAAGAAGTTATCTAGCGCTTTGCATGAGCACAATGGTTATTATATTGCAGTGTCTTCTTGGGTGCGCGGTGGGGGATTACAACTGCTTTAAAAGAACAAATAAGGATAATTATAAATGGGTTGCTAAGCATGAATCAATTTTAAGGCTTTATTGCAGACCAGACAATCAAGAAACTGGAAGAGCAGATATTAGAGTTCAAAAGATTTATGTAAGGGAAAGAATAAGGAACAACGTGAAGATTATTAAACTACTATTGTTAGATTCTGGTTACGTCCAGTACTCTGTTTTGTATGTTTATTCGCCGATGGATTCCCAGCAGGTAGGAATCCGGGTACTAATGTAGCTAACCTATGGGTACCAGAGAAGTGGAGCATGGTGGTTAAACGCCATGTCACGGGGTAGTCACGGGGTATGGTGCTTTGGGATAGTCATTGGCATTCGTAGGCTCGAACAATACCTCAATGGGTATTGTGTCTACCCATGGTGGGTCTAACGACTATCCGTTGACAGAATAGTCAGCAAAAAACCTTGTAAAAGACAAAGAATCCGGAATCTCTGTTGCAGAGTGATGAGGACTGAAACAGATATCCCAGTAAAAATAAGTTTGCTTAAGGTGTAGCTCGGACAATTGGTAGGGGAGAACGTTACGATACGGCAATAATGAACATGCTCATATACAACATTTGACATAGACAATATTCTTACAGTCTAGGAAATACTAAGGGAATTGAAAAGTTTACCAACAGCCACCTTTCTTTGAGTTGAATTGGAAACTTTCTCATGATAGCAAGTGGATTACGATTAGCGATTACGGCAGGATTCCAATGGACTACCGACGAGAATTCGAAAAACAACTCGAAGAAAATTACAGACTACACCTGACAGAAATCAAAACCAACTGTATAAGAGAACACGAAAAACCTGAAATCAACGAAGAGACACTATTTATACTCCATGCCTTGGCTTACATTAACAAGGCCAATAGAAGATATTCCAGCTTCAAGCATTTTTCAGAACCATCAAATAATATCTGACCTAGTGAGTTCTTACGAAGACAGCAGACGTTAAGAATACCTTTGATACTATAACACTGCTTATTGATATCGTTTTTGAAAACGATCCATTCAATTGGCAAGTCGTTAGAAACTTAGACCTCTTGCGAATACAAGCTCAAGTCCCATATCGCATAATAATTCTAACACACAAAAAAACGTATATTATACGAAATAGATTACAGCTTTCGGGTGCTTTCTAGCTTTCTGTGAATTGGCAATGTGCATGGCTTGGATCAAGGGCCAAGTTCTTTACATATTTCTGCGGATAATCATTTTAGGCCAACTTCTAAGTTTCTTTCGGATTCCTTTGTATTCACTCAAACATTAAATTAGAAAGCTTTGACGTATACAATCTGCCTTAAATATATTAAGTATTCATTTGTGAAATATTTGTTGTGCAAAGGAACAATCCATATACTAATTAGTTGTCCTTGTTGAGTTGCTAAAGGAGCGTCACGTGATGACGGTACAACGCGCCAAGTATCGTTCCAGCGGGTGTACTTCAAAATAAGTGACACTAACAAAAACCACGATAATGTCGTACTATCAGGGAGACCCCAACATGCAATTCTACCAGTCCAGTTACGGCAACTCGTTCCAACAGCCGGGGAACATGGATGCCACAAATTTAGGATCCATGAACTCGGCATTTGGAGGAGGGTTCGACGTTTCCGGAGATATGAAGGACGGAGAGCTAACTCCAGGATTGTTGGCAGCATTCGGAACCTCCGGATATCCCGGCGAACCACCATTATTGGAGGAAATCGGGATAAACTTCAGTCACATCAAGGGTAAGACTTTGACGGTGTTGAACCCTTTCCAAAGAAGCATAAACCCAGATATAATGGCCGATTCCGATCTTGCGGGGCCAATTCTCTTCATATTATTATTTGGTACTTTGCTACTATTGTCAGGAAAGGTTCAATTCGGCTATGTGTACGGAGTGGGCTTATTCGGTATCATCAGTTTGCACTACTTATTTAAGCTAATGAGCACCGAGGTGACAATTGATTTGACCAGATCGGCATCTATTTTGGGATACTGCTTGTTGCCATTGGTGTTTATCTGTGCCCTTGGGCTTGTGATCTCCTTGGACTCTATGCTCGGATACATTTTGAGTGGCTTGGCTGTGTTCTGGTGTACTTACTCTGCATCAGGATTGTTTGTGACTGTCTTGAAACTTCACAATGCTCGTCCACTAGTGGCCTATCCATTGTGCCTCTTCTACTTTGTGTTTGCATTGATGGCTATTTTCGTTGAAAATAAGTCTCTTTCAAAAGGCATGAAATAAGGGCCAGTCGTACATTTTAGCGCATGGCGTTCATGGTTTACAGAATTACATCGAACGTCTATGTCTGAAAAGACTTGGCTTATGACCAGAAGGACGTTAATGGCAGCGAAAAGCCGTCTTGGTTGACTTGTCAGCTATTTTACTTGAGCAGCTCAAACGAGCTAGCTTGCCCAACAGCAGCTCCATAAAATTTTCTGCATTTATGTTACATCCTTAAATCTAATCAATTACTGTATAAGGTGTAGACTGGTCCATCAGACAGAATTAGCAGTATCGCGAAGGTAAAAATCTGTGCGATTCATATCTCATATAATAACTACTGACTCATATTAAGATGCATGTCGTCCGTAGTCACTGCTATGGACCCCGATACCTGGCATCGCTCAAATATATAAGCCGGTCGACAGCTACCTCCTCGAAGCCTCTTTATGTTACAACCCCTATCTTTTATGTCAATGCCAAGCCCCATTTAGGGCACATATACTCCATGCTTCTAGGCGATACCAGAACCAGATGGGAGAAGTTGGCCGGGAAAGAGACTTTCTTTCTTACTGGAACTGATGAACACGGGCTCAAGATCCAATCAGCTGCAGAAGCCAAGACCATGCTTCCAAAGCGATTTGTTGATGTTGTTTCCGAAAACTTCAAAAGTTTGGCTAGCACCTTCAATGTTGCCTACGATCGTTTCATCCGTACAACAGATTCAGACCACGAACGGGCTGTTAAGCACCTTTGGAAATTATTGGTCTCCAGGAGTCTCATTTACAAGGGCTCTCATGCTGGATGGTACAGTATAAGTGATGAGGCGTTCTATCCTGAGTCTCAGATAAAGGAAGTACAGACTGAGGATGGCGGAAGCAAAAAAGTCAGTATTGAGACTGGAAACGAAGTGGTGTACCACAAAGAAGAGAACTACTTCTTCAGACTCTCGCAATACCAAAAGAAATTGATCACGTTCTTGGAGTCAAACCCTAACTTTATTATTCCGCAGTCAAAGTATCAAGAGCTTCTCCATGATCTCAAAACCAACAAATTGGAAGATTTGTCTGTCTCTAGGCCATCTTCAAGATTGACTTGGGGTATAGAAGTCCCCGACAATAAGACACAGAAGATCTACGTGTGGTTTGATGCTCTCACTAATTACTTGACTGCTGCCTCGTACCCCAAAATGCCTCAAAAAGGATCCATATGGCCATGTGATACTCATATTGCGGGTAAAGATATCATGCGGTTTCATTGCATCTATTGGCCGGCCTTCTTAATGGCTGCAAAAATCCCACTTCCAAAGCAAGTGGTTGTACATTCACATTGGTTGAGTGAAGGAGTGAAAATGAGCAAAAGTCTTGGAAATGTCGTGGAGCCCATTGAGCTATCCGAAGTGTACGGCACTGACCCTACGAGATTTTATCTCATGCAGAACGCAAGCATCACCAATGACTGCAAATTCTCCGAAAATGAATTGAACCAACTTCATATGCAGCTCGTAAACAAATGGGCTAATATAAGCTCTCGTGCTTCTGGATTTAACCTCGAAGAAGCGGTTCGGAACTCCCCAGAGTACACTAATAGAGACCAAGTTCGAAAGCTCTTTGAAGAGACATCCTTTTCTACTCAAAACCTTATTCCATTGCTGGATGCACTTCGAACCAGTATTGATACTTTATATCATGACATGGGAAAGCACATGAAGAAATACGGCCAGCTGAAAGCTCTTCTGAGGTGGTGGGAAACAGTGGAACTTGCGAATGAATTTTTCCAGCACTGTGAGCCTTGGAAGGTGCAGAAAATGGCCCAAGACGAGTCTGTGAGTGAAGCTTCTCGGGATAAACATCAAAAATTGTTGAATTACATCACTTTTGCTTTTGCCGAAGCCGGAAGAGTGCTGTCTATATGCGCTCTCCCATTCATGCCGGAGTTGGCACATAAGTTTTTGACTCGCTGGGGAGTTCGACTGGTTAACATGAAATCATTCAAATGCAGTTTCGGAGCAGATAAAAAATATGGACGCATTGACATAAATAGCTCCGCGAAGCTCATGAACAAGGTGAATAGGAAGCATTTGAACTAGTGCAAGACACCCACCTGTAAATAGATTTTTTTCGTCCAAAATAAATACAAATATCCTATTTTATAACCAAAAGGCGTTAGGTACTGCATATACAGTCTAATCTGTAGGTAGTTTTTACCATTTCATTTTTAGATATTATAGATCTTAGGCATTACTTAAATAAGATATTCCATATGTAGATACGCCGTTAGCACGTGCCCGTTCATCACGTGCCCGCAGACTCGCTCAAGTTTCGCACGCGTGTAGCCAGCGGCCCAGATTTTTCGAACTCCACCTAAAACCATACATCATTTTTCCAATCGTTCTTTCATACAATAGAGAAAAGTACCTCTCAATGGCCAGAAGAAGCAGGCGCCATAATCCGGTCGACGAGGACGATGCTAACGACGAAGATTCTCAAGGCAGCCCTGAGACCAGTGTAAGGCGTTCAAGGCGACAAGTGTCTACCATTAATGAATCTGATGGCATTGAGGATTCGGGCTCAGATGAAGACAGGCAAAAGGACTCCAACCCTGGCTCCGATGTGGACGATGCCGCAGCAGATCCTCCGGTAGATGAGTACGAAGAGCCTGCGTCGGGCTCCGAAAGTGAAGAGATCATGCCCAAGAAGAGACGCAGATTAACTAGAAACCTGGGTCGCGGTGGAGAAGACTCTGACTTTAAAGAAGAAAACTCCTCCAATATGGGTGATGAAGATCCATTGAGTGATGACGAATCTGAAGACGGGTACCTCAACAATCTACGAAGCACGCAGGACAAGTACTTTGTTGCCACTGATGATGAGGATAATTCGTACAAGATAGGTGCCAACCGCCGCAGGTCTAGGGCCAACAAGTCTAGGTCCAGGGGCCGCTCCTCGGAAACGAGAAGACGTGCTAATGGAAAAGCGTCGAAGGAAGACGATGATGATGAAGTGCAAGATGAAAGCTTACACCAGGAGCTCCAGGATTTATACGACTCGTCCCCCGAAACAAGCCCCATGAGGCACAAGCTCCGAGAAAGGGAAAAGAAAATCGACTACACTCTTCCCTCTTTGATTACGAATGACACAGAGTTGTACCGGCAACAAGGCCCTCCCCTGCTGTTCCGTCCTCGTGGCCGCAAGCAGGTCGGAAGCAATTCGGACATTCGTCATCTACTATTCCCAACTGCAGGTCCTTTTGGTGGCAGCGATGTGGTATCTATTTTCGGGG